>JABUQX010087811.1:5000-34339 GCA_015478945.1 Trachelipus rathkii
TATGCTATAATGTATTTTGATACTTTTGAGATTTCTGATTTGTTTTCTCAGAGGTGAGTAAGGTTTGTTTAGATTATGAATAAGCTGTGACACTTCGTGATGTGGCTACCTCGATTTTGGTTATCATTTCTATTATGGATTTTATGGAGGTTTGTTGCACTTGTCTGATTTTGGAAATAATCTTGTTCAACTGTTTTAATTGTTGTTATTTATGTTTTTAATTTGTTGAGTTACGTATGCTTATTCGCTTTGGCAGCTTATAGTTTTCTTACTGCATAATAATATGGTCCTGTAACAATAGAATATTCTGTGAACTCAACCGCCATGTTGAACTGATATCGCTGGTGTGAAAAAAGTCTACAATATTGTTAGCAAAATATGGAAAACGCCTTTGGAAAGAGCAAATAAAATTAATAACATATAAAAGAGGTTTTAAATGGTCATTACCAAATTGATCTCGAAAATCTAAATATTTTAAGGGAAGATTGTTGGACCGAAAAAGAAAAGCGTCAATAACAACACGCTTTGCGTTATTGTTATCTATGTAGATTGCCTACTGCGGGAAAAATCTGGAACAACACTTCCCTTTTCCTATTTTATAGATCTTCCGCCACTGCTTCTTCGCCAATTAGCGACGGACCTTTCATTGCACGTATAGAGGCGCGAGAGCACAATACAGAACTATTTGGTCTATTATAGTGAGAGATTCGGTGCATTCACCAACTCTGGGTGGAAGAGACTGAGGAGTGCTGCGCGTTATATATTACTATATTTATATATTATAGTATATATATATATATATAATATATATATATATATATATATATATATTATATTATATATATATGGACTGTAGGCAGGGAGGCAGGGGGGCACTTGCCCCGACCTAAATCTTGGCGAAATAAAAACTGACCCGTTAGTATGTTCGTGCTAAGATGACGCTTTTAAAGGGTTTATTCAGTTAAGAAAACTATTATATAAAAAAATACATCAAGTCGATAGATACTGAATAAAATCACAGTATTTTTTATTGATATACATAGTTATAAACATACAATTTTTTTATAGTTTTAATTTTTGTGTTTTCGTTCTTGCTAAAGGTTTACTAGGCTGTGTGGCTTTTTATTCAGCTAGTCTTTGTCAGAGACAGTATTCTCCGCTGGGACTCTCAGTATGTCGATAGCCTTTGGGGTGCTGATAAAGCTGCTATATCTTATATAATATATATATATATATATATATTAAATATTATACTGTATATATGAATCTATATATATATATATATATTATATATATATACTATTATAGTATATATATATATAACTCAACTATTTGCCCCCTAAATGAATCCCTTGCTACGCCCATTATATATTATATATATTATATATATATATATATATAATATATATATATATATATATATATATTATATTATATAGTATATATAATATATATATAGTAATGGACCTACTCCTTTAAAAGGAAGTTACAATAAAAAGATTTGTATGATCGCTGAATCGCCGAACATTACCTGCAGTGTCACGTGTTAGCTAAAACTCCGATAGAAAGAGCGCAAGAGTTGCCAAATAGTTGCATTTTAAATTTTTTTTTTAACGGGTTCGAGCCGATACGGTATGGACATGAGAGGGGGGATGAAGTCTCTCTCCCCCGTACGATTCCCCCTGAGGCCGAGACGACCCTGGACTCTTTCCATCTTTGCGATTTTTAATCTTGGGTATTCCGTTTAGTTAAAAAATATAATATTAATTTTTGGGACAGTGACGTCTCTATTATTGCCTTGAAATAAAATCGAAAAGACAGTTATTGAAAAAAGATACTTATCGGTTAACTTCCTTTCTTAGAAGAAGAAACAAGTTTCCTATATATATAGTATATAGGCAGCGTCTGTATATAGCCGTCAATACTGTATCTTAAAAACTAATTAATGCTGAGCAGTAAAAACGGAATACCATTGCTGGAATCCTCTGTCCCAAAGTAAGGCCCCTGAAAACTGAAAAAAAAAAAAAAAAAAAAAAAAAAGATATTATAGTCCTAATAAACTTCGAATAGCTGAGCAGCAAAATGGGAATGACCAATACATATTTGGGAATCTTCTTTCCTGGTAATTTCAATGTCGACGACCATCACACACACAACTGTCACAGACAGAGAACAGATATAAGAAAAAAAGACGAGAAAAGTGAGAGAGTTAGTGAGAGCTATTATTATTTTTGAGGAATGAAAAATACAGCGTCCTTTATTGTTTAATACGTTTAATCTAATATTTTATTAAACCCCCTTTTTTTATTAAAATTTCCTTGATACGAGTTCCTGGACACACTAGGGGGCTCGAGCCTGACGGGGAACAGAAGAGGGGACTGTTTTCCATACCCCGTAGGGGAGGGGCGGAGACCCTCCCGGGAGGCGTGACACCCAAATACCACAGAGCGGGGTTCCGGAGACCCTCCCGGAGGGGGGAATTAGTCCCAACCCCGTAGTTCCCTGGAAGGGCGAGAGACCCCGACTTCCTGCCATCTCTGCGGTTGACCCTTGGGGTATTCTTTAGTAAAACAAAAAAAAACAACAAAAATTTAATAGAAAGTCTATTTAGTTTAACGAGTAACCAATAAAAGGTCTCTAAATAATAGGCCTTCTAATCATATTACTATAGTATTAACATTTTTTTTTTTTTTTTAATTATTTTTTTACATTTTTCTTATGTGAATATCGTGACAGGAATTCCAAAAATGTAATCCATTTCGCTGTAGCTATTGTAGTTTTTGAGATATACATTTTTTTTTTTTTTTTTTTCAGTTTCAGGCCTACTTTGGACCAGGATTCCAGCAAGCATTCCGTTTTACTGTAAAGGCATTAATAGTTTTTTAAAGATACATATGACGGCCTATAACAGACGCTGACCATTATATATATTATATATATTATAGTATATATATATATAAAATATACTATATTATATATATATATATATATATATAATTTATATATATATATAATATATATATATATAATAATATATAATATATTATATATATATAGTATATGAAAAAAACCACCTTACTTGATAGTACCGCAGAAAAAATAAATACTAAACTAAATTTACTTTGCGTACCAGCAATCATTAATTGCACCTATAAATGTGAATTATCTATATTTGCGTTAACCTCACTTTAATCACTTTGAAATTTCGATAATGTAACTGGGAATTAAACTAAATAACTATTGTTCTTTTTTTATGGAACTGACAATACAAGTGCTAGGCTTTCGTATGACTTAATCCTCTAACTTCGCTTACCGCATTGAGTGTACGACAAACAAAAATTACAAATTCCCAAAAACGCGTTTTAAAACAGTCTTTTCTTTTTTCGATTTGATCGCGTAAAAAATGCGGACGTACGATTATGTTGGACATTCCTAATATCATAAGAAAAATTCAAAGAATTTCTCTCACGCATGTAAATAATAATAATAATAATAATAATAATAATAATAATAATAATAATAATAATAATAATAATAATAATAATAATAATAATAATAATAATGTTTCGCCACCATAACGAGATAAAAAAAAATTTGAAAACTGCTCACAACTTCCTCCACAATATAGCCTTTTGTATATAAAAACAAACTGGATTAAAAAAAAAATTTAAAAAGGAGTCTCAATGGGATCGCCCTTTGGACCAACATTCGCAGACTTCTATGATCAGAAATAAAGAACAATATTCTCAAAGAAAACATATTTAACCCCTTATTTTACCTGAGATACGTTGATGACATATGTGTTGTTTTAAAGATTATATCAGAGTTCAAAATTTTATCCACAAACTTCATACAAATATAAAAAAAAACAAAAAAAACAACAAATTTAATTTTTTAGATATGAAAATGAAAATAACCAACGATGGCACAACTGAAAGAGATGTTACGTTAAATTCATACACACGACTTAATCTAAAAAATTATCTATAATGAAAGAACACTTTTGTACACCAGATCCCCTCAAACAAGAACATCAAGAATGAGAGCTTTTTGATAAGAATAAAATGAATGTTAAATTACTAATTAATAATGGTTTTCTTCAATATTTAATAGAAAAAAAACGCTGAAAAACACATTATATATATATTGGCCGACCCTAAAGACAAACAAGATAATTATAACTTGATATTCTATTACGTGAGCGAAGTGGTTGGTTCAATAAATGAAGTCAAAGTTGAAAATTATTTTAAAGAAACATGTTAAAGGGGAGAAGAATGAAACGACCACTATTAGAAGCTATTATCAGCCAACAAAATTATCTTCTTGGTTTAGTGTTCATAGATGTAACCATATTCTTTCGAGTGTACCACGTCGTGTACACATTTCTATTGCAATGAGAGTGAATTTAAGGCCAACTTACATTGGTTTATACGCCCGAATACACTTACGGCAGCCGTAATTGCAATCATGCAGGTACAAACAAGTAAGATACAACACCAATACAGGTAGAACAGTAAAAAATTTAGAAAAGGAGTAATTTACTTTTAAAATTTTGAATAAAAAGAGGAAAAGTTATCTGATCCTTAGGCTGCGGAGTCCTTCTTATATAGAAAACATATACCGGACATTAATATAAAATATAACGAAATATCCGATTACTTTAACATTTTTACTTAGAATAAAGAAAGAAATCGAAACTGAAGATGTCCGAGGTTTACGGACGAAACCGGTCAGGAACTAATAAATATAAATATGCATCATACTTTCCTTGTAAATTAATTTTCCTAGAAATTTATTCAAGAAATTTAAATGAAAATTAGAAGAAGAATATGTCGTGAATTGGAAGCTAAAAGTATAAACATTATTAAAACAAAAGCTGATATAGAATTTCTAAATAATAATAATAATAATAATATGTTTATCACCATGATGTAAAACCATAATCGTCCATAGAAGAAGACATTCCAAGAAGGTTACTTTATATATGTACATATTCAAAAAAATGGCGTATCTATAGGATCACCTTTAGGATCAACCTTCGCAGATTTCTTCATGTCATCGGTAGAAAACCAACTTTTTCATGAAAACCCCCCGATTCAATCCTACCTATTACATTCGATACGTAGACGACACTTTGTTGTCACCACCACTCACCATTCAAGGAGGGGGTGTAACTGAACGAAATCATTTTAATACCGACTTCATATTCCTACACTTTATATTTTACAAAAAGAAAATACTTTCTTTTCCAAACAATATTAATTTCATTTATAAAAAATAATAAAATATATAAATATCGAAAATAAAAACCAGTTAAGTATAATAGGCTCTTAAACATTTTAATCATTTTTAAATAGTAAAATTTTAATGAAAAAAAAAAATGAACGGGCGGCTCATTACTATCTCAATATCAAGTATTTCCTTGTATTTATAATAGTTAACACCGGTTATCATTATTAACAACATTTAGGTAACATACAGAACAATTTATTAAGAAATGTCTAGATTATGAATGCATCTGTGATATGACAACTTTACAATGAAAATTACCCATTTTGAAGTGTAGTTGATTTTCATGCTTTCTTGGTAAAGACTTGGTCTATTGGTCAGTGACAATAACAATGACGTTCAGAATGTGAATTAATAGTATTAAATCTCTTTCAAATTTTAACAAACAATGATACCTTTGAAGAATTCATTCAGTATTATAAAAGTAGAAATGTTCTGGTATAGTCATATTCTAAAGGATTGTAATCGTGAACTTGACGTCTTGTTCCTGGATGTTGTCTTTTTAAAGAATTAACTTGGAAATACACATCATACTCTTTATAACGACATTCGGAGCAAATAAATTGCTCTATAAAATTTACTCTTTAGTCGCAATAGCCTATTACCAAATCATTATCGATAATTGATAAAATAGGTGGAATGTAAAGCTTATCATCACATTCCTCATCATCAACGGACAAAATCAAGTCTGGACCATCACTCGAATAATCAGGAACATAAACGAAGATTTCGGAAAAATATTTTTCTTTCAATTTTAGTTCACCATTTATTATTTTCTTTATAAATGACTTGTGGTGTTCCCTATCAAGTGAGTCAGCGTATGATGCCACGTCAGTATCCATTTCGAATTGGAGTTTTTCTTCAAAATCGTCGAACTCTAATACAAGACGAGATTCCAGATCCTTCTCAAACATGTTTTTCAAGATTAAATCAATGTCAAACATCTTCGCATTTGATTCCAAAGGAATAAATGAACTCAAAACATAAATTTTTAAGCCTTCAAAATTCATTTTGACTTTTCCGTATTTGCTAAGTGTATTCTCCGATGTGTAAGACTCTAAAGCAGTGATTTCTATTTCGTTCGAAATCATAAAATTAAAGTTAAAATATTTTCCTTTAACCGTAAATGTATACACCATTCATCAGGAATAAAGTCTGTAATTTAATGACCCAAAATAGTTCAAGAGTTTAAATCCAAAATAGATCTTAGTGGTTTAAAATTTACTATTGAAAAGGCCAAAAACAACTATATTACTTTTTTAGATGTTAACATTAAAATTAAAGAGAATTGGAAAGATTGATAGAAGTGTCTAAGTTAAATCTACAGATAAAGAAACATACTTGAATTTCGACTCCTTCACTCTTCTAAACTACAAAACTACAAAAGATCTCGTCTGATTGGACCCTTTTTGATATAAAATTAAAACAATAACACAGAACCTAATAAACAATAACTTTCCCCAATACATTATAGAGAAAACTATAAAGAACACTTTGAATAGTTTATTTGCTGACACCATCAATGAAAACGAAAACGATAAGCTCATATTCTATTATAAAACTGAAAATATTAGTCAGAAAAAGAGGAAGAAAACAAATTAAAATTCATTTTAAAAGAACATTATTAAAGCAAAAGAACGCGGAGATGCTTAATATTAAGATCTTACTATAAGCCATTGAAACCGAGCTCGTGCTTCTCTACTCGTGAAGCGCTTCGTATGGTGAGAGTAGTAGTAGCGTTGTGTATTGATAGATTTCAATGTTCTGAAAGTGGATGTAACGCCTCTTAGCACATAAGTATAAGCCGAGTAAAGTAAATTGCTACATTTTAAAGAAGCATCACAGAAAATCTGATAACAAAATAAGAAATTTTTTCCATCACAATAAGAAAGAATGATTTTTTGAACTGCGCCTCGGGGAACCATTGCTCTTTAAGGAAACACAAACCAGTAATAAATAAAAAATATAATGAAATGTCTTATTGTTATTTAATAAAAGTCAATGTAGGTTAACTTTTCTAACTTTTAAAATAATTAATTTTATTTATTTATTTTTGTTATTAGTTTAAACGATATTTATATTATAAAAATTGTTAAAATCTAAAAAATAAAATTATTCCTTGAAAATGTCAGAAGAATACGGACGAAAGCTTGGTACTATAATTAAATCAAGTTTTATACTTTCAGGAGGACTGAAAAAGCATCAACATCATAAATATTAATAATAATCATAAATAATATATAATAATAATAAATAATAAATAATAATAATAATAATAATAATAATATAATAATAATCATAATAATAATAATAATATTTAGTGAGCTTTGCACGCCTTTTCTAATTTCCTAAAGGTAACAACTGCTTCATGATTGATTTTTTTAAGGGCTATTCTAGAATAGAATAGAACAACTACGTTTTCATGAACTTTTAATCTAATATTCGCCCTCGCCACCTTCAGGCCATCACAGAGACGAAGATATCATAATATTTATTCAAAAATTCAAAAAATAACTATAAGGTCATTTAACAAACAAATGTGATTAAATTATGCATACCTCAATTCGAAGTCGAGGTACAAAGGTGATTCGCTAGGCAAAAGATTGTAGAAACTTGCAAGGGTCACAATGGTGGTGGAATAAAAAATTCTAGTACAAAAAAAAAAATATATATATATTCAGTTCATCAAAGAAAAAAAGAAAAAAGCTTTTTATTTTTCCAGATCCAAAAAAAATCATGCTAATGTTTCTAAACATATGTAGGAAAATACCAGCCCTAAAGATAAACATCAAGATCTACCCACCTGCTTATAAACAGCCAGTTGAAACTTTCTTTCTATGTTTTCGAAAGAAGCTAGTGCACCCCCCACCCGGCAACGCACTAAAACGAGAAGTGAATCATGTAGTACTACACCACACACCAATTTCACTTACATATAAGATGCTACACATCAAATGCAGTCTTTACATCGGCTTATACAGCTAATTCCTCAACACACACTCACCACACCTCCGTGTTTCACCCTCCAGACATCCAAACTTATAAGATCTTCTGAACCATTTGAAAACGAAACACGCCCGAAAACTCCAGACCGCATACATCGTGACAAATTTCAATTTTGACATCATTACGACCCGAGCAAAAAAAAATTTTGAATTGAGAAGCTGGCTGATCGCTCTTAATAAAAAGGCACAAACCAGTTCCCCACCAACAATCAAGTATCAATGCAATGGAAAATTTTTTGAACACGAACAACAACACCCCCCACCCATTTCAGTTTGCCTTAGATGAAAACCTCTCTATTGACATAATTATTCTTGGATTTTAAGAATATTAAACAGTTAAGATCTATCACTATTTGTTACACCATCCATGACCATATTCAAATACTTATTATATATTACATTCATCACATTACGCTTTTTACATTTTGTTAAATTAAGTCTAAGGCCACGGATTTATGACAGCCCAATTCTCTCACTTTTGGCAAAGTATCCCCTACAAGATCCTTCCTTAGCGTGAAATTCGAATTTTATGAACGCGTCACTTGAGAATTTTTTGATTTAAAGAACCCTTGACGTACGACAATTCAGCTGAAAATTTCTTCCAATAAGTTGCAATTCTCATAAATAAAACCAAAAAATTGTCCATAGATAAAGAAAAATTTATTAGAATTCTAAGCAACTTTTTTTATGATATTATACTATAGTATATATATATATATATATATATATCATATATAACCAACTATACCCATATATATATATATATATAAATATATATATATATATATATAAATATATATATATCATGGTAATTGTATCTAACGATTATTGCATCTATGTATGTTCGTTTTAATTTTGCAGCGGAGACAAACAGAAGTCAGTAATTATCGAGACTGTATATGATCACTTTTTAAGGCTTTTTGAGTGACGTAGGCCCACCATAATTGCCAATCGATGGTTTCTTTGCACTTATCTATTATCATACCCCTCATTCCTCTCAGTAGTATATTATATAACGTTATCATATTACCTATATAATATATATATAGTATAGCAACGTGAAAGATTGATCGTTTAGCGACATATAATTTTAGTTTCAATTCAAGTTTGAGAGGTCAAGTCATGAATTTAGTTTTCTCACATAAATGTTAAATTCTGGTTTCTGTGGAAATGTCCGTGATGGTTATTAATGAATTAATTGAGGATGAGAATAATGTATTAGCATTTTTACAATTTGAAGAGTTGATATTAGAAGAAAAATTATATGCCAATTGCAATGTTGCGTGTGTTATAACGAAAAGAAATGGCAAATTTAACTTTAGATGCAAATATTGTCAGTCATTTATTTCAGCAACAGAAAAAAAATTCTGGTTGGTTCAAATAAGAATTTCCTATGAAAATGTATTGTTGCTAGTGTTTTATTTCCTTAAAGAATGTACGGTAGGTCAAAGTTACCAGTTTTTTAGAAATTTCCATACAGACATCTGTTGATTGGTTTTCCTTTTGTCGCGAAATTTGTGTAAGCGAAAATATTTTAAGTTGCTGTAAATTAGGTGGAGAAGGCAAAGTTGTCGAGATAGATGAAAGTGCATTTGGAAAGAGAAAGTATCATAAAGGAAGGTTTTGTCAAACAACATGGGTATTTGGAGGTATAGAACGAGGTTTTAAGAAATGTTTCCTTATTCCTGTTGAAAAACGGGATACTGAGACATTTTGCAAACTAATTGAAGAAAATATTGAACCCGGCACTACTATAATATCTGATTGTTGGAAAGAGTATAAGGATTTGGACAAGAAATTTAAACATATAGTTTAGTTTTCAAAGTGAAAGGTTGTGTTCGTGTTTGCTCTGCTGTGTGTTAGTGTTTTGTTTTTAATTTGTGCTATTAGAGTGGTTTTAATTTTGTTTTAAGTGCATCAGTATTTTAATATCATATTAGTCTAGTGGTTTTAACTATATAAATTCTTATGATTAAACGCTTTCAAGAGGATTCAGATGGAAACATATATAAATAACCTAATCTTTCGCACGACCGGGAATCTTAAGACAAGTTTTTAGTGTCTTAACTTCTTTTAACTTTTTTGTTAAGTTTTATCGTATTTAATTTATACATTAACACATATTTACTGTCGCATACAGCTTTTAGCTTTTTTTTTTTTTTTTTAAGTTTTAATGTGGATTACTGTTATCCATTTTTTTTCAAGTTTTCTTTACGTTCGTAAATTTGTGAAGCTGTGCGAGTGTGTGTGTGGGTTTTTTAACTTTTAAGGTTTTATATACTTTACATATTTACCGTCGTGCTTTCTGATTTAGAGTCTGGTTTCCATTTTTATAAACATAACTTATAGTAACTTGATATTCTCCACTTTAATAAAATAACTTTATTATTTACTTATTGCTTTTGACCTTTGAAAATAAAAATAAAAAGTGATTTTAATTTGGGTTCATTGTGGTGGCGCGGGTTTTTTAGTAAAAACCCAATCTAGTGGGCTTTTGGGTGGGCTGTGTATGTATGGTCGATTGTGTGTGTGTTTGGCTTGTGTGGGTGTCGCTGGTTTGATGACTGGACAGAGAAGAGTAGGGTGGCGCAGGCTGGGGAAAAAAAAAAAAAATAACAAACGGTCCGTGGCCTGAATGCTAACCATGAATCTGGAATATCACCTCGCTAACTCTACCTAACATTTTTATTACTGTCTGAGAAACAGCATGTCGTCTTTTAATCATTTTTTCAAATAAACTTAAAGTATCTCCAACTATAAATTTTTTCTTCGAGCAATTTTCCTCCCCCTCCTTGAAAAGGCCCAGCCGTGAGTGTTGGTAACCTGTAAAAAAAAAAAAAAAAAAAAAAAAAAAAAAAAAAAAAAAAAAAAAAAAAAAATAAAAAAATAAATCACTCGTATAACTTTGTTAACCTAATTACAGGTGCACATGCCAATTTAATTGAGGGAACCTGGTTTCAGGTAATTATTAATTTTTTTTACAACATCATGTTCGTATGTAGGTTACGTATCATTCTAACCTCACTATTTGACACCCGTTGTTAGGTGAGGTTCAGTGTTCCTAAAACAGAGGAAGGGGAGGAGCCATTTAAGTGTCAGTCTCGGTATATATTAAGCAAATATTTCAGTTTTTCACAACAAATATGCAGAGGCACCGAACGAATATACAACAACTTTTTTGAAGCCTGTTCGAAAATTCCCAAAATATACTGAAATAAGCGTTAAACAAAATTCAAGTTTTTTATTTCTTTCTTATTTATTTATTTAATTATTTATTAAGTCGACATTTTAGTCATTTTTTAAATAAAATCAACACTATCCGTTAGCTCTACTTGTTGGCCAATCACAATCCATCTAGGGATGATACATTCTGCGTTTTGGTACAACCACGACTATCTAACTAGGTCCTAGTGTATCGAGGCTTTTATTCTAGGGACACCACGATCCCCATCTAGGTGGGCCCCCTAGTGCATACCGGCTTTTAATTCTAGTGACCAACGATCCAACTAGGTTTAAAGGTCCCTAACTGCACGGCTTTCAGTCTAGGTTAGGATAGTTGGTGGTTAGGTACAAAACAGCATGTCACCACAATTCATATATAGTATATACATTGATCTATAAGTATATATAAATATATATATTAGTATATAATACTAACAACAATATAACCTTATATAATATTATATAGTATATATATATATCACAACCAACACTAATATCAAGTCGCGAGTAACTTACAGTGAGACGTTTGTGTACTCAAGCATCCAACATCGCATGGCTCCTACATCAAGAAAGCGAGTAGTCTTGAGAACACAGATATACGCATGCCACACTATATATCAGAATACTGGAATTTTTTAATATATATATATGAAATATTATAGTATATATATTAATATATATACATATATATATATAATAGTAACTATATATAATATATTATATATATCTTACTAATATTATATCTATATACTGTATTATAGTAATACAGTGACGAGCGACCCCACACTATTTGAGACCCTAATAAGTTTACTCAAATATGTACATTTATTGGATTTCTCGTTTAGATAAATTTTTAAGACATTTTTCAACGGAAGCCTTCTGGAAATTATGTCAGAGTAGCTTGAACCACTAAAACAATTTTCTTAAAAATCTAACCTTACTTAACTTTCCTGACTTACCACCACACACTCATCCACACTTATGAACTTAGAAAAATTTTTGTCTCAAAAGTGTGTGGGTCGCTGTCTACAGTATTACCAACAAATCCATATAATATATATATCATAATATAATATATAATGATATAAATATATAATATATATATATATATATGTATATAACACCAACAACATAACCTAGTTCTATATATCTATATATTAGAATCCTTGTTATTGCTATTTTACGCTGTTTTCTTTAATAATAATTTTATTGGATAGAGGTAATGTTATTGTTTTTCACTCCGCTATTCCGGAGAAGCCCGGGCCGTCAGCTTTTATTTATGACTTGAATTAATAGGCATTATTTTTAAATTGTGATAATTTTAAGATAATCCATGTATTATGTGAATCCATCATCACATAACAACCCAATTCCGCAAAAAAATAAAGAAATTGGTAGAATCGGTGAATAGAAAATTTGCTCAGGAAGATCTGACGTGTTCCTATACATGAAAACTCGTGCTATAGTGGCCCGAGCAGACTCATAGCAGACAGCCTCTGATATACACACCCAACACACACTAATATATGATATATATATAATTAATATATACTATATATATTAAATATTATATATAACATAGTATTGCAAAGCATATTATAGCTTACCCCATAGGCAGCGGTCAACACCCCCACTGATCATTTATATATCATATATCTATGGCTTATTTCAATTCGTCTTATCGTGTCTAGATATCTCTGATGCCGTACAGTATATAATTATCTCTTTCGAGGGAAATTCAGGTTCGGCGACTATATCGCGGATATAAGCACGATGCATTCACAGAAGAGAATTCGAGAGAGATATATCTATCTGCAGATTATAATAGGTGAAATGCCAGGGGAAGAGTTAGAGTACGGATATATGCGAGAGAGCGGCAATTTATTACAAGTATTTACGGCAAAGAGTTATATTACATGACATAATTCATATAAGTGCACTATAGAGATTAAGAAATATATGTATGTATTTGTTCGATGATTATTGTAAATGATTAATAAATGAGATAATTACAATCGCATTATTAAAACAGTATTCATATAGAAACTATAACTACTGGTGCACACCCCACTTATAACAAGTGAAATTAGTGACATTTATTAATATTCACAACTGCACAAATACTAAACCAGTGGCCGTATAGAAGGAAACACCCCCCCCAAGGTTATGCTATAGCCACTTCATTATGTGGGTAAGTTAAATGTGTGAAGTAAAAGAAAAGGTTTAATTTTTTTAGAAAGCTATTATTTCAACGTAACCCACTCACCACACTAACCGTACTGAAACTTATTTTATTATATAATTTATCCTTCATTTATTTGTTCATTTATATATTATACATGTACTATTACTGAGCTTTGTGTTCTTATATTATATTACCTTTCTTTTTGCACATATTTACCTTATTATTAGGGACCTAATTTTATACCCATTTTATATAAATAACACTCAGGCCAATATGAAGGGGCTTGACGGCTTCGACCGCACTCCCCTAATTTTCCATTAGGAAGTTTTTCCTCTCTTTTTAGGGGGTCACTCCAGATGACACAGAGACCAACCGAACTAATTTATCCGGTGGGATGGTCGGGGCAGCCCCGCGACGAGCCGCGAGACTGACCAACAGCGGGTCCAGGAGGACCACATCCCCGGAGGGGGGAATTACGTCTTGCCGCCCGTAGTCCATCCCTAGTAGGCCCGCAAGGAAAGACCCCTGACTTACGCTGACATACGGGGTGAGCAACTACCAGAGCAGTTTTCGTCTTAAGTTTAAACACCCCTAACACTTCGGCGCCTAGTATAACCATAATATCACGTCAATAAGTCTTCTTTTTATTATTGCTATATATGCATATTGCAACACAATTGTATAGCCTTACTCTTACGATACTGAGCTTCGGTGTCTCTGGTTTTCTCGTAGGTCTCACCATATATAGGCAGCTTTGGACCTAACATAGAAAGATATCATAATATTAATCCACATTATATACACCACAATCTATATATTATAATATATAATATATATTAATATATTAGTATATCATACGATAATCATATAGCCGTACATAACACTATTTTGGACCTACCTAATATATATACCTAATATAAATCATTTCATATATAATCACTTTCGCACTTGTCGGTTCATGGTTTACCTGATCGCCGAGAATCATAAAACTTGAGGAATGTTCCGATACAGTATCCGAAAAACTCTGATAAGACTCAGTACGAAAAGATTGTATATAAAATAACTAAATATATATATATGATTATAGTCCTATCTAGAATTTTTATTATAGTATTACCTTATCATATAAAGAGATCCTACTATATATATAATAATTAAATATATATATTATATATATAATATAATAATAATATATATTAAACAATATTACCTATTATCTTTCGACACCTTAAACGGTTCTGTTGGCAGATTAAAAAAACCAATATCATACATTAGTTAAGTAAAATTAGTAATACATAAGCCATTAGAATGTGATGTGAAAATCCTAAATATTGAATGCTATTTAAAAAATATATATGATTTTTCATAGTACGAAAAAACTGGCTAATTAGTGCTACAAATGGGAAAAAGTACACAACGTATTTCAATTGAGCATATGCGAATATTAGTCTCGTTAAAAAGGTTTTTGTTTTCATTGATAACTGTGTATACACATTAAAAAAACATAGTAATATAGTAAATCGGACAACCTAACCGAGTATGGATCGGACGATGCCGCAGTACGAAAATCCTCCAAGCCTACACCCAAACACATCAGCACACAGATTGCGACCGTAAATTTCGCAACCTATACACATGTCTGAAATTTACACTTTGCCCTCGTATCACATGTTACACATACATCACTCCTGAATACGGGTACACTCACAGTGCATTTACAACAAAACCCCACACACAGAGCCCAATCAGGGCGCTCAGTAAGATTCGAAAAAATCAAGTATCATTAATATTATATAATTTTATATATTGATTTTATTTAATTTTTTGATATCATCAATTCAATGTTTTTCCCATAATAATTTAAGATTTTATAAGAAAATTATTATTACTAATGGTGTTCCAGCTATCACCACTACACATAGACGGATATGAATTCAGATAAAATTAAATTGCTCGTACGTGATATCAAGGAGCGCACCAAAAACTTCCTTATCCCAATAATCCTTGTTCCAAATCGTGATTGGTGTCTCTCGAGCTCGTCCAACTATCCAACGGTCTGAGTCAGTACCCTCAACCACACACTACTGACATTTGAATAACCATCACGCTATTCGAAGCAGAATTTTCTCTCCCGCACCCATCTCTACTAGATATTTGAGCAGAATCTTATGAAGTCACTCCCACACATACACTACACCACATATTTTCTGTAACCACATCTGATTAAATTATACTAATAAAACTTATATATTACATAATTTATATATTTTGATTATTTTGATTGCACTTCTTCAATTTGTCGAATTTCAGACTCCTTTTCCTATTATGACACAGCATCACGTTGCGGAAAACATACGCTGAATCGTATGACAACTATTAGAGAGACTAATTTTAAGTATCTTGAGTATTGTATAACAAAAAATGTGAATAGTTATTTTATATACGCCTAAAAATTCCAGTTATTGAAAGTTCACATCCGTTTCTCTCTCTTACTTTACTCTCACTTTTAGCGAAACGCTCAGGCTGACCTATCACACTAATGCAATGCCTTGTCAAATAGCGATATATAAGGTGTATATATGTTTAAAATTATATTCTGTTCACACTACTATATAAACAGAAAATATGTTTATCGAAAAAATATATTAAATTAATTTTCTGAGACACCCAGACTATCCCCTAATTTAAAATTGTGCGTGCTACCCTGTAAATCTTGAGATCTTACACAAGAGATATATACTGAGTGATTTATCACTATTTATTTGTTTTCTTTTTTGATTTATATTTTTTATACTTTTTTTTTATTATGTTTTATTTTATATTTTATATCCGGTTCTTTACATGAGTAGTAATTGTTAAGAATCTCTTCACGGTTGATGGCCGCTTTATCCACATTAGGCAAGGGCGGATCAGAGTCCACGATAGTACCATATAGTTGATAATCTTATGTCTCTTGAATCTGGAGCATCATATTTAAATCATTTTTAAAAGTTTATGTTAATAAAAAAATTAGAATTATTCCCGGTTCATACCCTGGTCGACCCGCATACTGTTTGGTAGAGTTAAGGTAAGGTGAACAATATCCTGAGTATCAGGTTTATGCCATTCAGTCAACACGAAGATTTTTAAAGAGAAGATCTACTCTTTAATTACTGATCACCGCTCACAAGCACTCTGAGTCCGCCCCGAACAGCACGCCGAATCATTGCTTTTTCCCAGTGCTAATACTGCATAAACGAGGAGAACTCACCGCACTATCAACAAAAAACACAGATAACATAACTCATCTTATACAACACATCTACCGATTACAACAAGCACACACGACCAAAATGTCGATACGACTAATATAGAGGAAGATATATATATTATGTATCTAACAAAAAATAAAACATGCTCAAACTACAAGTCGAAACAATCACTCACTGCAACGACCAATATCACCTCACAAATATAAAATGACTAAACAAAGCTAAATACATGAATGAATGCTAAAAATTATTATACACATATTTTATAGCTATTAATCAGGCACTTTATTTCGTTATAACAACTGCATTTTCTATCTTCTTCACCCCCTAAACCTATAGAGAAACGCAGCATGAGGCGCCTATTTGTTGCCAAGTTAGAAATATTTTTAACCTTCAATGACATCATCGTACGTCTGGCAAAAAGGATATTATTCCAAATTTTCAATTAAAAGTGAACAATGGTGTTACCATTCTGATATTTGATGAGAAATGCTTGTTAAGTTTAATTTTTCTTATTATCTCTTCTTTAACAATTTTAGAGTTAGTTATGTATATTGTATTACGTGATCATTTATTAGTTTTATTGTACTTTTTGTGGATTATTTAATGTACAGCAAATTTATAATAGGCCTTATTTTTATAAAATATTTTTAACTTTTCACGACTCGCAATATAAAGAAATGGCTTTTTCATCTAAAGACTTCGCATGAATTTTATATACTTAACTATTCTATGGATAATGATCTTTTAAACAGAAGAAAATATTCTGGTATATATTTATATATTAATTCATTGATATCCATGACGCTGGAGAGAGAGCTTTTTGCCGTACACCTCGGCGACATATCTTCAGAAAGCTACCGAACTCATCAACAACATGAAGAACATTATTGTTATGCAAGCATTCAACATAAAGTATATAAATAAATCTGAAAATCTGTTTTCCGAAACAAAATTAAACTGTTATAAAAACTTGTGTTAAAAAGAAAAATGGGTATGAAAATTTACATCAATTAGACCCACACTCTCACATCCTTCAGAAAATACCTCAAAATTTTTATACCTTTTATATCTGTGTTGTCCAGTTGTTAAAAAATAAATATAATAAATAGTACTAATATAGCTGTCAATGTACGACACATATATGTATAATATATGTATGTTATAAAATGCTATAAATAATAATTATCATAAAACTATAAAAATAAAGTTATATAAAAAGTTAGTATATAGATTATCGTATACATATCATATATATATAATATAAACTATATGTATCTTCGTCCGTAAAATTCCCGGTCGTGCGATATTAAAAGTAATATATATATTATTAAGGTTTTATATTTTATAAAATATATGTATATTTCCTTTCAAATACTGAGATAATCAGATTTCCTCTTTGAAAGCGTGATATGCAATTTCATAATAAATAACAATCGATACCATTGAAAATTATTATATTATAGTTAATAAAATACAAATAGTTATATGATAACTAAATAATTATGAATATTAAATACATTTGTTGTAATATATCGCTAATATTAAAAAAACAAATAAATTTATAAACCACAGAAGAGATCATAGCTAAAACATAATTAAAAAATACAAAATATATAACTTACTAAACTAACACAGCATTATAGCAATATATATACTCACTGAATCCCTATAAGGATACTTCCTCACGTGCATTCGGGACAAGTTATCCTTCAGAAAGGGCACACATTGTACTCAGCGTATACGCACCACTTTGCTGTACAACATCGACGTAAAAATGCTGGAGATGGCAAAAGTGCTGGCTACCTGATAATATTGGCAACCACTTATCAACGCGAACTAATAACCTTTCTCTGCACCATCGGTACTGCATGGAATTCTCTTAGAATGTCTAGTTTATTTATCCTGCTGAAAGTTAAGTCTCTGCCCGCTCACTTCAATCAAAAGTTCCTCTCGTTGCCATTAGCTCATCTTGGCCGAGAAAATTGTTGTAATCTGTGTTATGTGAGAGGAGTGCACACCAGCCCTTCTCTTGTATATTTACGGCTTACGATGAGTGGAGTGGTGACAACATGATTAAGAAAAAAAAGAAATATCACAATATTTTCTTATAATAAACCTTACATTCTATAATAATATTTCGAAAAAAAAACCGTATTTTAATGTATATTTATTAGAACTATACATAATTTACCTTATTAATATATATATACTATTAGTAATATTGTTCTAATTTGACCAGATCCTTGACCACAAATATGTATATATATAGATTAATTCTTTGTATCTCTCTTTAGCAGCTAAATATTTACTATAAATATATTTCCTCCCTTTACATTGTGTAAGCTAATTTCATGAATACACTCGAGTAAACCAAGTATCGTTGCGCCTTTCTCACCCTATGCTCTAATGATGAAATAGTTTGTTTGAGAATCACTCGTCCCACAGTATTATAAAGTAAAAATTTTTTTCTCTGAGAGTTGCAAGATACGCGTGAGACATGGCTAGCATCCACGCATCAGTATCATAATTGGACTGTAATCGTCGATCCAAATTATTGAGGTTAAATTATAAAACTCTATAGTAACTAATTGAACTAAAGTACTTAGCAATAATCTTATATAATATGTATCATGCTCACGAAACTGCTCTCTAAATGATCTGAAAAATCCTTAAATTAACCTGTATTTAATTTCTTCTTTATTATATACATAACATTAACATAGACTCTTCTATTTCTTTAATTAATATACTTATACAAAGATATAATTGAGACTAGTCTGTAATCATAATTAAACCTCGGTGTGATATACACCAATTCAGCTCGTGAATAACAGTTTTCTCCAAATTAAAGGAGTTAAATTATATAGGGTATTATTGAACTAAGTTCATATAAGCCTTAAGACACCATCTAAAGCTCCTTCTGAGGCACTTCAACAATTGCTTTAAAATAACTTTTCTCAAATTCGAGTAACAATCTTATTCTAACCAACTTACTACTCACCTTTGCTCTTTTTTTTTCAATTTTTATAGTCATATCCATATTTCCATCTAGATATAAGTTAGTTTGTCCGTCCTTGGTTGATCTGAAATATGCGTCCTATGTTTTTCTGTTTGCTTCACTGAGTGTATAAAAGTTTCATAATAGTATGTTGCAACTTGCAATCACATGAATATGAATAAGCAACACTAATTACACACAATACACACGTTTATATTTGTAAGTATGAACACACTCTCATAAAGGTCCTCATGTCTGCTGCGGCCATCATTCCGTGTTGTCGCATATCAGAAAGTCGCTGTTTTATTTCAGAAAGCTTAGTATTGAACTACCCGGTAGATGATATCATCTATCGCTTTCGCGAAAGACAACACTAATTTTAAAGATATCGTCCACTTTCAGTAACCACAAATATGTGTGTACTCCACTATTACTATAATTTATGACTCTCATTTTGTCTATTTGTGACTATATAAACATAAACAGGAAAAAGTCAATCATAACATTTACTAGTTTGAAATTCATTAGGCAATGTTCTGAGATTGAGATACTCATATATGTGAAGGTTAGAAACTTTCCTAACACACCAACTAATTTTTTGATTTTGATCAATCGCAGATATAGCCTTCAATATAATATAAATTCACAAGCATCGTACGTTCTTTATATCATAGCACATTTGTATATTTACCATTGCACACACATTAAAGAAACAATTTTCACACAATATATACTAATAAAACTTATAATATTTTATTAATAGTAGAAGTTAAAACTATAGTAATAGTATTCATGACCGTTAGAACCTCTTACAATAACTTGTAATATTATGTATAAATACTATATAAAATTATCATATTATCGCTATATAACGAATTCATGGTTCATTCCTTGATATAGCTATTAATATATATATATATATATAAATATAGTTAATAAATATATATGATATATTATATTATATATAATAAACACCTTATAATTTTGATATTAAAAGGCGTTTTCGATTTTTAGCACTTTTGAGCTAACACTGAGACATTTACGGAATAATGCTAAAAAGTCGTATCGTTTATGTCAATTTTAAGACACACATAATTTAAGTATAAACATTGCAAACGAAAACACGTTAGCAATTTATAATCTTTTAGGTTGTCTCTTCTACCACGATGCTTATACCCCTAATTTTTAGGAAAAGCTAACACAAATATGTCAACACATAAGTGATGTCGCGGCGTAAAGTAATTCTATCGTGTTGATCTTCGAAATGAACTGGTGTTCACTTCATAGAATGACTCTTTCTATATAAATACTAATAGCTCTTCCAAACAGAGAATAAACTGCATCACACATTAGTGGACTACATATTATTTTGAGTTAAATAAAAGAAGCCCTCATTATAGTTACTCTATTATTATACTTGATCTTTCTGGTTTTGATTCCTCACGAGACCACCGCTAGACTCACCATTAGAACAGCTGATTCAAATTTTTAGTAAACAACTGCAACGATTCATTATGCCGATATATATCGTACACGCTAAATAACTGATTAAGCAGTTAATTTCTTACTCACAACGATTATCACAAATGCAAGAAGCAGGAAACGCTTATAAAGTTAAAAATGCTGGCGAACAAATATACTCACAATGACATCTCAATATAAACAATAAACCTGAGTTTATTATAAGAATAATTATTTAGAATATTTAAAACAACTAGTATATCAAATAATATTCATTTACTTTCTTATCTCTGCTGCAGTGATTTATCTTATTGTTAGCAAGAACAGCTGTAAGTCACCCATCATGTTAGGATGTTACATCTTCCCATGTAAAATTATAGAGTGTTATATAATTGTCATTAGTAATAATCTATGATGAATTTTTATTATCCCCGTTTCGATTACTTATAACAGCGGCATAGTATTGTGGAAAAGCAATAATATAAAAGTGAGAATGCATATAGATGAATTTTTTGGCGGCACATCTGACCATCGAGAAGTCACTTCTTGAATAGCTGTTCCAAATGATGATTATTTTCTATTGCCAATACATCTTCGTATTTTTTCAGCTTTTCTTGATTAACCAAGAGAAGTGACAGATGGCAATTACAGCTATAAATTTTACTAAGAATATTAATCTTTTGTACCTTTTATATTATGCGTTTTAAAAAGTTTATCGTTATATATTAACTTAAATGTGTATTTAAAATAAAATTTTATTGGAAATAAATTATAATTCTCAATATAATTATGACAAGTTTTACTAGAAAGATTTGTGCAACCTTATTATTAAAAGTAATATTATATGTATAGAAATATAATTCATATACCCCTAAATATGATAAATTTTTATGCTTTTTTATATATTTTAATTAATTATACATAAAAATATATAATATCTCAAGAGTACGTATATCTATATTAAATATTCGAATTATTCACGACATAATGAATGAGAAGGAAATTGTGCGTCGGTTTAAAGTGGTATCATATAATCTGAAGTAACTGATAGACTGCCAAAGATGCTGCAGAAGTGCCCCCAGCGAGCCTAATAAGACAGAGGCTGACTTGGCTCGAGATTACGGGTCCCGGGTTATTCTGGTGCGATAGACCTACACTATTATGTCCGCGGCCTAGAGTATTTAGACAACTCCAATAAACCAGTTAGTTAATTCAATAAGAATACATAAGCTTGAGGTTTATTTAGACATATAAACGCTTGAGAAAAAACAACACACCAGACGATTTATTGGAATAATTATTTGCAAATATCAGAAGATTTCTATATACGTTTTCTATATATCTGACGATGCAGAACATCATCTGTTAAGCTAAAAGCATACATGAACTCGTATATATAGATTAATATAAGACAGACACGTGTCTCGCCAATTGACAATGAGACTCATTAATAGATGGCTAACTTCGTCAACGAAGCATAAGCTATAGAGTTGCCAATTATTATAAGTCTAGGCAATCAAAATAAACTTTTGCCACTAGGTAGTCGGCACTCTCTTAATATAATTCCAAAATACATCGAACATTTAACAGCGATAAATACTCATATCTCAGGGATTGAGAGATATTAGCTAATGTATCGATATTAAAGCTGTGTTGAATTATTTTGAAAATTTATACTCGAGTGATTTTGCCGAATTTCTATATCGAAGACTTTTCTATAGAGTTGTTCAGCTAATGAATATCGGTTCTTCGATATATGAGTTTCAATTGTGAATAGCTTGCTGGTCGAAGATAATACATATATAGTAATTCCCTAAAAAACTATTGAGATCTGTATTATTTGGAAATAACGCAAAAATATATTTATCACTAAGGACGGGAGTGTTTGAGCAATTTATAAATTCCATCAAACTTGACGTGTGATATGCAACCTGCGCATTCTGAATTAGTCCGATGTAATCTTAGTCAGTGTGTCCCCCCCAAGAGCCCTGTTCAAATATGTACGCCCATTTCAAATCAAATAATCGCTGTTAAACACGAACAGAAACATTTGTGTCCATACATCTTCTGGTTTTCTAAAGCCATATTACATATAGATATTTTCATTCGCGAATTATAGAATTATGAGTTTGCGCTACTTAATATCTCTAAAAATAATGTACAATTTTCACTTCCAATGGTCTCAGCGAAAAATATACTGGCATGAAGTTCATGTGTTATTTACGACAGTCGTCCGCCATAAAAATTATTAATTCCTAAAATCGCGGTAAGATATATGGGAGGTAGGGGCAGTTATTCAGTTGTGGTGAGGTATATTTTTATCAGTTGGTCTCTAGGTGGTAGGTGGTGTGCGCTTTATGTCTTCCTCCTCCAAATATTTCTCGTGCTGTTGGTGGGAGACCGCGCTCGGCCGTGTATATACAAATTTTTTGAGCTTACGGGCCCCACCCCATAAATTCTTCTATCTCGCTATTATCAGATTTAAGAAGTTTTTTGAATGTCGACAAGAACCCGAAATAAACATATAGCTTCCACCGATACCATATATTATCAGACTAGGTCCCGAAACTAAATCCGCGAGGCTTACGGGCTGTTTGACTATTTTCTGTATTATCCGCTGAATTTGTATAAAGCGACAGCACGGTCATACTGGTTTAGTATCAGCTGTTGATTAAACTTCGTACAATAATTCTATTCTTTTGAGCTATATAAATTTATAGATAATTCATCTAAAAAGACTATTCTGATAATATTTATAACAAATGGCGCTTGTTGTCTTTCAGTTTCACTGTATGTTTTCTTCTCTGTACTCAAATATTTCATCGCGAATATCATCTCAACAGTAATACAGCGGTGCTGTTTTTGAGACATATTGTCGGAATCTAGCACTTAGAGCAAGTCGTAGTTAAGGAAAGCCTAGCTATTGAAGACTTCGAGGATTCTTCTAGACATGAGTTTAAAAGCTGTGGACAAGGACTATAATCATGTCATGCATCTAAGTAAGCAAGAATTTATTATATTGCTCTACCGACTATAGTTAGTTAGAGGCATTGCTTTAGGCACTAACTCTCGTAGTAATTCAATATATGAATATAGATATTTTTAAACCTATGACATTAATATTAACTATATTCTTATCAACAGCTGATTATATTTAGTATTCACTATTATTATTACGGAATACTCAACAGCATTAAGCTACCATTATTTTTACTGCCTTATTATATATTCTTATAATTATTATTCTTATATTATTATTAACTAATTATTTACATTTTCATCTAATACGAGTATCTCTGGTTTGATTGTACCATATAAAATTGTTCCCTAATTCACTATTTAACACCTATGATATTCTATTATTTATTTCTAAGTGCACTGACAATTGCTAGAAAAAAATTTTGACATGTAAGGCGTTCCCCTGTCATTAGAGTAGACCAAAGAAAGCTTTCTCTACAACATGTATTATCCCCGAGATGTGTACCCTATATTACCAATTATAATAGTATATAACACGCTTCAGATAGTAAGCTCTATTCATTGCATACTGTGTAAGTATATATAATATATATATCTCAAGAAAGTATGCTATATTAACTAAGACCCATATATATAATTATACTCGTCACCGCCTTTATCCCTAGTGAGTTATACCTTATGATGTAACTTTATATTACTGATCTATTACACTGGCTATTTTATCATGTGAATACTGGTCAGAATCGGAGATACGATACTCACTACATCGGAAATAGAAATAGTTGTACATAAATCGTTTTAGAATAAGTCCAGCTTCTCTCTAGTTCGTTACGCGTCATATCCTTAATTATTTGCCTGCATCTGACCAACACCAAACACCGATCATCAGGCAATCTACGCAGATATTCATACATATATTTAAACACGATTAACACTATAAACAATAAATATAATGGCAACTACGTATATGCACTAAAAGTATAAGCAATAGCAACCTCCACCACGTTTATGAGACCAGTACAATAGGTTATACAATATAATATCACAATGCATACGATATTTGGTTAGAGTATACAGAATGTAAAGCTCGTTAAAATAATTGATAGTAAGGTTATAACCTATACTTATCGGGTCATTAGCGTCTGAGGGCGTAGAATCGTGAACTTACAGATTGCATACACGAGAGAGATCCCACATAATGGAGTGTAGACATACCGAGGCCACCAGAATACACCAGTCATTCGTAATATAGTGTTTAAATTTGCTAGAATTGGCAAAAAAGTAAATAATCTAGGAGGACCATGGCTAATTGAGTATACGTGAATGATTACTTATATATAAAATGTAGCAAAAATGATTCGTAGTGTGAAAATCTAGAGTCGCCGAGGCTCTCTAAGGTAATTAAGTAGCGTCGCTAAAGAGGGGTCGTTTACATCCCACATATCACCGCAGATAGATATATGTAGAGATAATCGTATCAGTATGTTAACAGCACGAAAATCGTCGTCCATCAACTTAATAATCCTACAGCCAAATTACATATCTGAAGATGAGCCTTTGTCTACGGATGCTTATACGCTAACGATAGGGTGGACCGAGAACTCCGTTTATCACCTAAGCCTAGAGGCCGATAATAGGAGGTTAAGACGAGTCAGTCGAGCAAAAGATAAAAAGTAGTATCAGCCAAAGAGCCTGTTTCATAATCCCGTAAGAGAGTTTAGACGAGACTCTTCATTTCCATATGTTCTATTTAGTAATAAAATAGAAACTAGCTGGATATACAGAACTGTTTTAAGATTGGCTGTATCCTCCATACCCTCAGGTGGACGTATACGTTCTATATGCGAATACTAATTCCTCATCAAGGTAATGTTATTTAGTAAAGCAATGATAAGGAAGCACCACTCTATCCAACAGAGTATAATTAGATACCAGTATTATTATAGCAATTGATGGGGCTAGAACACTAATCAAAAAGTAATACCCATATATCATACATGTTGGTATTTCTACTTATCATTAACTGGCATTTATATCCTGCGTCAATAGACTGTTTGATATTACGGTTGAGGTAGAGAGATATTGTCTTATAACTCAGTCTATGTTTCTAGCGTGTTATTATATCGATTTATTGAACTAATTTTTATGAATCAAAATTGGGCCCCAAAAGGGAGGCATTAAACTCACCAGAACCGAATGCACGATCTAATTCTGGGCAAGTATATTTAGGATAACTGGTCAGTATAGAATGACATGATACGAAAAGTTCCCGTACAAAGCCTAAATCCCTAAAAATGCTTCACTGCTCTCTCTTCTCTTGTTCTAAAGTAAGCTACAACGAACATAGGTAAAATTTTAATATTATAACAATTTTAGACTTGAGATTATTAACTATAAATTAACTTTTACCTATATTTTATCCCATTTATCTACTATTTATTCATGTTAATACAATCTCAACATGATAAATCTACGATTTATTGATTGTTTGAGGTCATTATTCATAATATCTGATAATTTTATCAAACTATCATAGAGATTATATATATTTTGGATATTTAGTAAACTTACATGACGATCGTAATTTTGGGTCAGTAGTATTAGAGACTCTATTATCATTAGAGAATATTTAGGTATTAACGCTTGCATTGAATTCGAGTGTTGAGAATGATACCAGGTTAGAATCTTTTGTCATTCTAGTCGAGATTAAC
The DNA here is from genome assembly GCA_015478945.1 of Trachelipus rathkii. NCBI lineage: Eukaryota > Metazoa > Arthropoda > Malacostraca > Isopoda > Trachelipodidae > Trachelipus > Trachelipus rathkii. The sequence continues at coordinate 32,105 of JABUQX010087811.1, forward strand.
AGTAAATTGACATATATATACAAGCTCTCTACATTACTTCATATCATTATCCGAGAGCACAAAAGCTTACGATAACTAGAGGTGAGATGCTTGTTAGAGTCCTTACGATCATGCGAAGAAAAATTCACTATTAATGCAATATCTGGCCCATTATACATATGCTTAAAACAGCTCATCACCCCATGAGTTGCTGGTAGCTATCAAGCAGACCATCGCTGCTTTCATGGGAATGTATAACAGTAGAATGCTTTTCTGCCCAGTATACATACGCATAAAACAGCCTCACGCTCATACTCATTTTTGTACTACTACTACTCTGCATAAGTTATACATTATGCAGGATTTCTTCCTACAGTATATGATTCATATGTAGAATAGTGGTAACTAGGATTACCCTGTTCTAATGCCTTGTTGTTTCTTTTTGTTTTTTTAGGACAGGTGTCCAACCCCCTATTTGTGAATTAGACTTACGGCAAATAAAAGAAAACGTACAAATCGTTTTCTCAGTAACACCTCCACCAAGAAGTCATCACAATCACGCTAATCTCGTGGCCCGGACTTCAATATATACTATATATATATATTATATATAAATATATATATATCTATATATATATATATATATATATTATATATATATATAATGATATATTATATATAATATATATATATATATATATATAATAAGATATATAAAAAATATATATATATATATATATATATATATATTATATATATATATATATAATATATATAATATATTATATATATAATATATTATATATATTATATATTATATATAATATATATATATATAATATAAAAATATATATATATATATAATATATATTATAATATATATTTAAAATTTAATAAATAAAAAATATAATAAATATATATATGATATATATATAATATATATTATATATATAATTATATATAGTGCTTGAGGTGGCGTTAAGAACAAACCTTCGACGATGCTATTGTAGAACGTGGAAAGAAAAAAAGTTTTAATGCCTCTAAAACACAGTGTAATTCGTCTATCTACATTGCTTATGTATATTCTTCCACACAAACAATACCTTTCTTTGAAAACAACCACTGTTTAAAATTTTGTAGGTATATTATATTGTGAGCGTTAGGAAGTTTCTTTGAAAGAAATCGCAGACACTCCTTTCTAACACAAAGATATTAAGCAAAGAGTCAGCGAACCACTGAGAGGGCAGCGTCCGAACCACACTTTCACGTCACACCACCATGGCTTGATTTATTATAACGAAACATTCCTAGCGTGAGAGAGCAGTTACTCGCTTGCTACGGAGTATCATCTTCATATATGGGTTGGTTTTCATAACGGTCGTAATAGAGGGATTTATCAACACTTACCCTCACAATTCTGTCTCCATTCTTTATGGCTGTCGAACCAGTCGCATCACTTTGTATGCTGGTAAAGTGGAATTTAGTGGATATTTAAATATAAACTAGAAATGTATTTTATACTGAAGAAACCCTAAAATGGAGTACAGGTAAAAGCAAAATTGCTATGAGTTAAAAAATTTAAAACAAATAAATTTTGAATTAATAAATTAATTTCTCAATATTACGGCTGACGTCAACGTGCAGCGCGATGTCAATCATAGTAGTATTACAAAAATATTCTCATTCAACGTCATACAACGAAAACAATTAATGCTAATTAAGAAGTGCATTAACTATACACGTATAAGCTCTCTGACAAGTTAAAATGGTGCCAAATTTCAGTATATTTTTAATCTTAATAAAATTATGAAGATGTAAAACTTAACAAAAAAAGGGAAGAAAATAATAATCAAACTCTTCATTAACAAGGGTTTCCCTTAATATTTTATTGTTATAGACACATTGACCTTAAAAATGAGCCTGGAAATAATAACTTAATCTACTTTTTGAAATCTTTTATACGAAATAAATAGTGAAATTGTGAATCTGATAAAGCGTGAATGGGAAAAGTTAAAGAGTAATTTAATAGAACTTGCTAAAGGTGAAAATAGTGAAACCAAAGTTGTAAGGTAAGTTGTAAACCTTTAAAATTATATTTTTGCCTTAGCAAACTTGATAAACCCTAAGCTTGTGAGCGTACCAACGTCGTTTAAAGTTTCTCATTCGATGAAAGTGGATGTAACGCCACTTATATTACTATTAGGAAGAAGACACTACGACAGCCTATATTGCAGCATATATGCAGGCCAAGTAAGA
>JABUQX010087813.1:0-20000 GCA_015478945.1 Trachelipus rathkii
AGAGAGGATACAAGGCCTACCCATTTTACAATTGGCTATTTGAACCTTCATCAGATTCTTTTATACTAAACATTTTACTCTAACCTATACCCTTCGTCCTTAATATGACTTATAATAGAAAAATCTATAATAAAATATATTCTAACTACAACCCCTTGCTGAGTTACCTAAACAACCATTTTTAGATTCAAAATATACCTTTTTACGGCACATCATAAATAACCAAATTAGACCAAAGAAATCACAATACTCTCTAATCAATTCTTAACACTCAACTACAAAGCCATATTTTTCTTTTACACCTAATACTATCCCATTGGTTCCTTCAAATCAAGTAAAGAACCCACCCTAAGTCACTCTGCCTCTCGTCCCTCTATATAATAATATCTCATTCGTGGTGACAGGTCAAAGACACCTACTTTTGCAGTCTCAACCGCAACTCACCGTCAGGATGGACGAGCATAGAGGCCGCTCAGCTAGAACAGGTTCACTTTTCACGCAACCCTCCCGCATCTACTTTAGAACTATCGCTCTCATATAACATCACCCTTAATATCACAACATTTCAACATTACTAATGACCAAAACAACCATTCCACTGGAGATTTACGATTCTATAATCACTCTATAACTCCAGTCTAAACCTCTACTCACAGTACCGCGTCCATACAAATTGCACTCTCATGTATTTAAATCAATTTCGTATTCAATCTGATATACCAAAACCCTTTTTGGCCATCTAATGTGTGACAGCTTCACGATACTGTTTTGCTGTTCTTTTACTAATTTGAATAAAATATAAACGTTGATGTCCTGATGATTACGGGAATGATCACATTTCCCGAACGTTGGTTTGAATTTGTCTGAACCAACTGGTCTTTGTTATTTTTGAAGAGATTCCCATTCTGTAACTTTTGTCTACTTATTTACCTATTTTAATTTTCGGAGGATTAATCAAATGAAAACACTTTAAGAAAAATATTTTAGTTACATCTACTAATAATCCATGTTAGAAGCATTGTTTTAATGATTCATTTAAAACATAATTTCCTAGAAATCGCAATATATATACTATAGATAATATATATAGTGATTATATATTATACTATCATATGCCCTTGAATTATATATATTATCATATATATATATATACATCTAAATATATATATACACATTACATATATACTATACTAATATATATATACAACTACTAGTATACTATATTAACTACTATATAACTATTATCAGTATATATAACTAATCACAACTTATACTCTATTTATATAACTATATTATCCAATATTACTTATACTATCTATATACTCCCTATATCTATGTATAATATTCATATAATATTTAATATCATATTATTTTATACTATTATATATACGTATATATAATATATATATATATCTATATATTATTAATAATATATATTAATACTATATATCATATAATATATTATATATATATATATATATAAATAATATACATAATGTATACTATACTATGAAATATATATTAATCGGGTATTACTATATATATATCTATATTAAATGTATATATATATACTATATATATACATTATAATAGATAATATAACCCTATCACCCATCCATATACTATACATCTATCATATTACTAATATTACCTATACATATACAACCTACTACTATAATATATACTAATTTATACTCAATATATATACCTATATATATACTAATCACCTACCTACATAAACTAATATACATAAATATAGTATCATCATCAATATATATACTTAATATAATATACCTCATCATAACCACTACACAATCTAATACACATATATATACTATATACTAACGTATAACCTTACTAATATACCCCCTACTATATAAAATCTATATCAACGGTCACATATATATATATAATATTTCACTGATATATAATATATACTATATATAATTATATTATATATATATAATATATAACACTATATAATAATATATATATATATAATATACTATATATATATATATACTAACTACCTATATCACTAATACTATTATATATATACATATATACACTACATCCTCAAAAGGTGAGCATCGTTATAATATAGAAAGTTACTCGTACTCGTTATCATCCTTAATCGTTATAACCAACAAAAAATTAACGGCGTAACATAAAATGAAGCGTTATAACGTAAAGAACTGTAACGGAAGTTAACGTTAATCGTAAACGTTAACCGTCTTCAAAAATATGCAGAATATTAAATAAAATAATTGAGTTAATTTTTCTTTTATTATAATAATTTAATCCCTTACAAATAATTAATAATGAAATATTTAAGCCTATTCAGACTTAAAATACTTAAAGCTTTGACTTAGCAGAATACTTTTTGCCATGCTTGACCAAAGAAATAACTTCCAAATAAAGCGTAAATACCTTTATTAATACTTATATAAAGTATATTTGTTAAAAATAATAGGATAATACCACTCTAGCATTATTAATACAAAGTATGGATTTTATTTTTTAAATAATTACAACGCCCTATGCCCGACTTCTTATATTTTCCCAGTCACAAAAGAAAAGCAATTTTAAGTAACTAAACGAAAGAAGTAATTAGACTCCACTGTAATCGGAACAACAGCCACTCTCTCTTTTTTCTTCAGCGAACCATTAAGACATGAGAATTACAACATAAGAAAACTTTGTTAAAACTTAATACTAAACAGGAATAAATAACAGTGGTAAAGAACAACACATTTATGGTCCAGTAATTGAAGGCGTTTCGGAAATTTTTTGAAAAAAAAGTTTATCTGTTATCGAAAATCGAATCTAAAACAATTTAAAATCTGATAAGAAAATTTTTTATAAACTCGTAAATTAAGGTAACGGTTAAAGGATGTAGGGGAAAATTTTAACGTCGTTAATAGTCGTTTACTATTCTTTTCGGAAAATTAAACGAAAGCGTTAAAAAGTTAACGAAAAATTAAAAATTTTAAATTAAATATATATATATTAATAATATATATATATATATATATATAATATTTATATATATATATTAATATATATATATAATATATATTATAATATATAATATATATATATATAAATTATATATATATAATATATTATTATATAATATATATATAATATATATATATTTAGTAATAATTATTTCACAATGAAGCTGAAACGAACGAGGTTTATTAGATCGTTAAAACTCATAACTTCAAAACAAATCTGTTTCGAAATTTCACTATCATCACATTAGCTCTCCTGCACATTTGTTATAACTAACTTTTCTTTATGCTTTTTCTATTACTTGACTCAAAGCACTTCATAAGTTTTTGATCGTAAAAGTTGGCGCCATGTCGAAATAAGTCTGTGAATCATAGTTCCCAATATAGGAATCAATCTATTCCTAAAATCGATTCCTAAATCTTAGGAATCTAAATCTAGAATTAAATCTAGGAGATTTATAGAAATCATTTGAGAAATTCAACTTAGGAAAGGATAGAGAGAATGAGTGAGCAGGAATGAGAGGAGAAACTTTAGGAGTGTGAAGATTACGAGTAGGGGATACAAGAGTGGTTTAGAGATAAACGAGTTATTAATAGAGTTGGTCATACACAAGAACCAGTCCGTATTGTTTGGGCCTCGAGAACCTCCTTACAGTAAGCAGCTTATGCAAATAGCATCTTTAGGATTGTTAGAGCGCCGGAAACTTATAGTTGAATACGGCAGTTTCTAATAAAGAAAGATGAAACATGTATAGTATAATTATTTTTTGTAAAATATATATATATATATATATATTTGTATAATTTTTCTGATATAAAGGGTGTGTCTATGTTCTGATATTTTTTATTTACGTATTATACTTATACATCCATTAAAGACAGACAGATTATGAGACGAAAACAGGCAACGTTCTCACTTTATCTCTTAAAACATCTTCCAATCCGCCCAGTGAGCAAAGTGTAAAGAATTGTGAACTTATCTTAAACTAATGATATCACATCAATTAATAATACTAATCCAGATAATAAATAAAATACATAATAAAAATAATAATACAATAATATTTAACCAGCACTGCTTTTATTTGTCCAATCATTCTATATTTGATTCAGATATGCAAATGTCGATGTTCGATTGATATATTTGTTTAATTGGACGTGATACATATACATTGGACATAAATATGCATTACAAATTAATATTTTATTATTTTTCATAAAAATGGTGTGTTGTTACTACAAGGTGGCAGGACGTTTGATGTTTTATCGAAAATGATTTTGTTGTATTTCATCGAATATATTTTTCCTTTCAAATTAAATTTTAAAGTTGTATTTGACGATTCAACGCTCAGATTTGCATATATTGACCATCTACGTTGTCGAATCTTCCTTAAGTGTATTTTCTATGTGTGTAGTGAAGGTATTTGTCCAGACTTTGGATACAGTTTGGAAACTGTATTTTCAGATTTGTTAAGAGTAACTTTTTCTTAGAAAGATTTTTATAGATTAGAGATGTAGAAAAATAAAAACTCTTTGGCATGACTGCGTTGATGACAATCTCCATAAGGTGACTTCTTCCATCTTGCACCAGACGGCTCAAGCTTAGACAGGTGTTAAAGGCTGTAATTTTCCCATCTTTCTTTGCATTGGTCTTGCCCTGACATTTCGAAATAAACGACGAGAGCAAGCGTTATTTCGAACTAACAAAAAATTCAGACCGTAAGGACGGTTGAAGGGATTTTGCTTTAGATCGATCTAGATAATCTTCTTCTGTGTCCACAAAGTGCCCAAACTGCATTCCGAGACGAGGTGACTTCTTTCATCACCCAAATCAGATGTTATCCAAATCTACCTATTGCCAAGCCTTGTAAAGGTGGAAAATCAATTTCGAACGTACTAGTAATACAGAAATTAATTAACACACCAAAAACAAATTTCACACTTAAAAATTAAATTAATGGAAATTACACAAAGAGTATATGTTTATACTATCGCCTTTGGGCTTTAATATACGTTATACTTAATTTTGTGGGAATTTCCAAACACAAAAGGTGTTATAAATTTAAAGAAAACATTTGTTAGTGTTTTCCAAATTTACAAGACAAAAATTTTAAAAAATAAATAAATGGGTGATAGAAAAAATTCCCCATTATAGCCATGGAAAGAGGCTATTTCTTTGTGTGAAAATAGAAAAAATTTTAGAAACATTTTTTTAATATATTAAAAATACATTAATAAAACTAAATTTTGATTAGTGACATTATTGTCTTCATTTTTCATTATTGTATGTTTTTTTTTGTTTCCTTTTTTTAAATATGTTAAAATAATCATTAAAAAATTATTGGATGCATATTCACTTGTATTTGTTCCAAGTGGATAGATTTTTTAGTAATATAACAATAGGCAACAAATATGTAATCACCCCTTTTAATTAATTAATTTAATTAAAATTTAATTAATTTTTTTTTATTTGACTAAAAGATAGTATAGACTTAGTCAATCAGTTTAGTGAAAAAATTATTCGTTAATTATAATTAGTTAAGTAATTAGAGCTAGTCAAAGATTGCTAAAGCTCAAAAACAGTGACAGAATATAATACGACAAGTAAGAAAAATGTTGTGTCCAAAAACGTGCGTTAGTAAATTTAGGGTTATATTCATATTCAATTGATTATGAATTAATGTAAATCAGGGGGTACACGAGAATGAGTTGAAGGGATACTAGAAAAGCCGGCTTGATTGGAAGAATTACCGTCCAGTAGCGGAGGAGAGGGAAAAATTATGTCGTTGAAATGGAGACAGTGCAGGGAAGGGATTTTATCCCTCAAAAACGAGTAAATAGCTGTAGGATGTCGAAATCTTCGCTCAAGACTGGATACCCTCATTTCTTCAGTTCATATTTTACCCCAATTCATTATCTCGTTCATATTTCCCTCTATCAGTTTCTCATTCCATTTTATCGGCCGGTATTATATCGCATACACAAACACGAAGCGAGCACCCATTGTATTATATATATATATAATATATATCGATTTTGTTTATTTATTATTACATAAATATACTTAATTACTTTTTCATTATAAATTTTGAATTTAATTCTATTTATGTCGTATCCTGACCGAATTATATTTCGAGGTGGTGTAAACTTTGCGATTTCGTTTATTTTTTAAACACCGTCTTTTAAAATATCGTTTTTTTTAGAAAAGGCTTAAAAGCTCAAAAGTGTTTATTTTTTCTTTTTTTCAGTGAATTAAAATAAAATGGTGTTTTTTTTTAGAATTATCGAAATTTTGTGATTTAACAAAACGTAATTAATTAATTATCAAAAGTGAGGTAAGTATACCTTTTAGTAACAAGACACTAGACCACTTCCAGAAAAAGCGTCACTAATGCCAAGGTTCACCAAAGAGCACCGACGGGTTCATGAGAGTATAACCGGGCGTCACCAGGGGTCACTAGGCGGTCATACCAAGTCAAAGGTCAAATAAAGTCAAAGAGTCAAGAAAAGAGTCAAAATAAGTCACCAGACCCAAAATTCCCACGATTGATCCTAAATACCAGAAAATTATTTTATTATTGACCAAAACATTAGACATTAGTTTTTCTATATCGACTAACATAAATAACAGAAAGTTCGTTCCTATATTTAGATCCAAAATTGAAAATTCACTTTGACCTGATATTTTATATCTACTGCAACAGAAATTATTTTGAAACCACATTTTACAGAGATATGAAAAAATAAATTGTTGGTATTACAGTTTGTTGATATTCAACTCAGAAAAACTTTAATATAAGAACATAGTTACAACACTATTGTAAGAACTTTGAAAGAACAGATAGTTCACCTTTGACCAATAAGTTTGACCTATAACTAAATTAAAGAACACACCCGACAGAAAAGGGGATAGATGTTTACTTAATTAATATAATTTACAGACAAGAAAACAAATTAACAAGTAATTATCAAATCAGAAACTATTTTTTTTTAAATAATTATTAAAAGAAATTGATTATTTTATTTATTTATTTTTAAATATTTTTGAAAGTAAATTATAGTATATTTTTTTTGAAATTAAGGAAAATTTGTAAAATAATTTAAAAAAACTTATTTTAATTTGAACTTAGACAATCAAAAGATCTAAATCTTAATTTTTAAATTAATAGTGATTAACTTTAAACCAGTAACTAATAACAATAAATCGATATAATAATTTAACTTATCTATAAAGTTAATAACTACAATCTAAAACTATTCTTTGGTTTGACATTTAAAATAGAATTTCACATATTTTTCTTTGAACATAGAAAATTTTTTGAAAAATATATTGAAAACAGTTGGAAATATTTTTGACAAAGCTTTGACTAAATATTTTTTAAAACTTGTGTTTTTTTTATTATGAATATCGCTGAGAACAATAATTTTTTTGAGACTCGAATGCCATCTTTTACAAGATTTTTCTTATGAAAACGGGGTAAGACCACTCTCTAGTTTTTGAAAAAAGAAGAACTTTTGACTAAAGATTCTAAACATGCTCACAGATTTGAACCAATAGTCTATTACCGTCCCTTCGTATTTTAAATTGTTTTCTCGTTCCCTGCTACCCTGGTTCAAAGGGCTATAAGCCGGACCTAGTTTGACCCTATAATGGAGCTTCAGGAGGAGCCGAAGAGGAGATAATACAGATCTTCAGATAAATATAGATATCAACCCAGATGAACAAGGATGAGGACAATGAGATTGATACCAATAAAAACAATATCAGAAGAACGTTACTCAAGATCGAATGAACATGATGGTAAACAGAAATAATATGACTACGGAGGATGGAACACAAAAAGAGAAATACGATGAAACCCAAGATATAGGACCCACAAAGAATATGGGACTTACCTCCAGTATATCCTAAACCGTACCTTACTAACTTGATACATGCGTAAACCCAAATCAGAAACAGCTCTTGGAGACTCGGTCATCAAACCAGGAAATATACAGATAAATACAACAAGAGATACCTAACGGTGCTTTCAAGACAAATGTTTGGACAACTATCCTCTAATATAACATTTAATATGCATCGGGCCACTCCTTTCAAATAGAAAAAGAAAACTTATCCTTCCTGGAATGGCCAAACAGACTTTTAACAATGAGTGAATTTAAGTGGAACTTGAGGACAGAACCCTACCAAGTGATACCCTAATAATGACGGATCAACCTCAAGTAATCCAGTGGGGGCCATTCCAAAAATACTTAATAAATCCTTTAAATTGCGCCACCTCTTACAACAAGGTTGGCAACAACCCACTCCTTACAATGCACCTGGTTACAATCCATACCATCATGGACCCCCTTATGGAGGATACCTATCCCAACGCTTGCGAATATCCTACCATTACCAAGAATTGCCTAAAGAATTAATTGTATGAAGAACATACAGACACAGCTTGGGTGGGGATTAAGTTTGAAAGGATTACCTTATCAATCGTTGCAGAGAAGCGACACGTTTAGGATTTAATAACTGAAAGACAGAAAATAGACTACGCTAAGACCACAATCTCTTCTGATTCACGTCCGTAGGCCGCCAGTATAAATCTTGAAGGATAGCACACTTCTCTAGGTGCAAAGACCCTAGAAGAGACTTTTTAATTCAATTAACGATTTTTTCTCAAACCACGAACCGAGCATCATTCTGATCTTTTGAAACAGTCATATGACAATTTCAAGGAGACCACATGTAACTCTACTGAATCTCATAAGTTGGCGTGAAAGAATCTCCTTTTTGGGAAATTCAAAACGAAACCTCATTGAATACTATCGAGACTTACCTTTGGATTTACTTACTCAACAGATAACACTATCTTAATTAACTAAGATTTAGAGGGTATGGAGAATCAGCAAGATTATACGAAAGACTTAGAGAAAAGGTTTTAAAACGTCTTTAATCACGACTTCGAGTTTCGCTAGCAATTTGGAAAACTATCAAATATGAAGAAAGGTGCTTGATTCAAACTCAACAATACGGGCAAACAAGATAGCCAAGCAATACAGCTAGAGTAATTCATCACAGAAGTAATAGCACTAATAATAGTGATTCTAGAAAAGACGACTGTGTTATAACCCTCCAATGAAGAACAAAGAGCATGGAAGGAGGAATAAAAGAAATACTTCTAGAAATTCCGTGAAAAAGGGACAAGCCCTTTCTCCAACATATGCGACCTAATACAAGGAGTGCAATGAAAAACTCTCCAGTAAACGCAGATAGTCCATGGACTACTGAGCTACGTGTGAATCTATAGATCATCATTCAAACAACTAGATGTTGGTACCAACATATTGCGCGAGATAGTTGAAATATCCACGCCAGGTGGTTCGAGGCGTTCTAATTGCAAGGAAGTGGCATCTCTTGGTGTGCGCTTCGGAGCCCCGAAGCAGCTGTATAAAGATGATAATATAGGTTTATACCATATATAACCATGATTTGAATAATGGGGTCCAACCTCGAAACAGTCGAGATTAAAAATGATTCAAATACTAGAAAGACAAACTCTTACTCTAAGAATGAGCGTAGCCATCAAGGTAAGTAAGAGTCCTAAGAAAACAACTCGAGTTCATCTGATTTCTAATCACCAAGCAGATGCCAGACCACATCGAAGAAATATGGAGCTCGAAGATGAAGAAGGAGAGGAGAAGCGAGAGCGAGATCGCTTTTGCGACCAAATCTCAGAAAGAGATCAATCTTATGATTTCCACAAGATAAAGGAAGAATGTAATACAACGAATTATAAAGATAAGCACTTTCCAAGCTTAACAAAAAGCGTGCTTATCCTCAACCTCTAGCCTCTTTCGGCTCGTACGGATTACAAGACCCCAATTGGGATGTCATTAATTCTTTTGTCAAATTCCTCTGGACCCTGCCAACAAAAGCGATACCCATTTCCTTCGGCTGGAAATTGCCTATTGCCTACACCACATAATATAGGAGGCACAAACCTGTTTGAAGTATCGTTGGATAGATAAAAGAAATAGAAAATGAAGGCAAGATTCAAACTCGCTTTTAAAGAGGCTAGTACTATAGTCAAACGGGATTGGAACTCCACAGCTTTGATCCACTCCTATAGGGAGAAGGTTCGATCTACTTCTATACTACAACCATAACAATAATTAACAGCTTACCTTTTTCTTATTTGTAAAACTGAAAGCACTGGACGCCTGAATGGACTTCTATTATAGGTAAACAGTCTTTAGCTACTTCATACCTCAAACATAGACTTTCTTCAATCGCATTTAAATCTTACGAGATCCATCACCGAAATTAAAAGTCAGATCTTTGCCCAATCGGGACACATTTTTCCTCATGAATCAGCTAAAAGATAAAACTAAAGAAAGACAGAATTGATTAAATAATCATAGAAAAGATTCCAATAGGAATAATAAGTTTAAATTAAACAATTACAGTGATAATTGTAACAGAAAATTAATAGGAGCTCCATTGAAAGCCTACAAGAGATTAATTAATATAAGGCTCCATATCTATGAAAAGCCTAACTACAGAAAGTTATTTATTAGAAGGCTCATTGAAGAAGCCTGCAAGACAAAGAAATAAATGAAATTTCATGTTTGTCGTCAAAAAAGAACAAAGAACATTCCACAACATTCCATCCTGTAGAAGGAAACGGACTTTTAATAGCAGATCGAAGAAATAAGAATGTCAAATTGCTATTATAGAAGAAACAATGGCACCTGCTCATTTAATGGTTATTGAAAAGTTAGACTGAAGAATAAAAGGAGAGTTTGGAATGGAAAAGAATGTTTAATAACACCTGCTATTCTCCTTAGAGTGCCATTATACTTCTTGCAAAACTCTGTGTGCCCAGTAGAAACAATGAAAAGTATATTTTAAGTTTATATTAAACTTAACGTGACAACCATTTTATTTAAGAACAAATAAATATATAGGTAAATGTCATCCTATTTTTAGAAACTTATTGAAGAAATTTTAATAATCACGTGGCAACTCGTGCTGCTAGAAAATAATGCGTAGAGCAAAAGGTTCTCTTGTTATAACCCTGCTCGAAAATTTATCGATAAGCAGTTGAAAAATGCATAACAGAGAGATTGGTAAAACAGAAAATTTAGTAAGAAGCAAGATTTTCTATTTTTACAGAACGCCTGAGCCATTTAGGAAGAACTTCTATGATTTGTTAATGTAAGAATACAAGGACGTTATGCTCTAGATGATAGCTGCAGCTTCCTCGTGTGTCCTATCAGCAAGTTATTATGACATAGAACTTTACCCCAGAATGCTACTCAGATCATTTTTTAGAAATACAGTATCGTCTTGCCACAATCGCTACCTGGAAGACAATAGATAATTTTACAGATGCAGCTTTAAAGAAAGGAATATATTAAAGCCTTGCTATTCGCCACAATAGTCCACACTCTACTGGGGTTGGCCAAAAGAACTCTACAAACCAAAGTCCCTGTAATAGACTATAGGCACCTGAACTCCTTCAGCGTCCCAGATGTTACCCACTGCCCTCAATAGACGAAATATTTTCGTCCTTAGGAGGCAGTACGATTTTCACTAGTTGTGACTTGATCGACGCGTACCATTCCCTCGAAGTCGAGGAGGAAACACAGAAATTAATGGCTTTCCGTACAAGGAAAGGATTATTCTGCCCAACCAGATTATTATTTGGGCACCGCAATGTGCCCCAAGTACTTATGCTAGGACAATGCAAGTCGCGTTGAACCATTTATTAGGACCTATTGCCCAAGTGTATTAAGATGATGTCTTAATCATGGGTAAAAATAAGGCAGAACATTTTGAAAAACTTAAAGAAGTTTTACCGCATTAGAAAAAAATAAATTGAGAGTTAAATTGACAAAATGTCATTTTCTACAAACTTCGGTTTTGTATTTAGGAGATTTAAAATAGGAAGAGACGGAATTTCACCAGAACCAGCGAAGATAGAACAATGAAAAGTTTCGTCCCTCCAACAAGTGTTAAGGAAACACAATCCTTATTAGGATTTTTTAGTTATTTTCGCTTTTTAATTAGTGACTTTGCACTAATTGCGAAACCATTATATAACTTAATAAAAAAGAATGTTAAGTTTGAATGGAAGGAAGAACACCAAAAAGCATTTGAACTCTTAAAAGAGAAGCTTGTGGTGCAACCTCAGTTGACTTTCCCAGATTATTCCAAGCCATTTTTTATAGGTACAGACGCCTGCGACTATGGAATAGGGGGAGTTCTTTACCAAATGTCAGACGATGGCAAAGAAAAGCCATTGTCCTTTGTTTCAAGAGTGTTAAGAGGCAGTGAATTAAACTATGACATTATTGAAAAGGAATGTTTAGCTGTTGTCTTCTCACTACAGAAGTTTAAAAATACGGTGTTTGGTTATCCCATCACCATATTAACTGATAATCAACCTCTCTGCTTTATCTTTCGTAATAAACAGCAAACCGGGAGGTTGGCCCGGTGGAACTTATTTGTTAATAGTTTCTCACCAACTATAAGGTATAAGACAGGAAAAACAAACATACCGCCTGATTATTTGAGTAGGCATCCAGCAAAAGCTCCAATCGTTTTTCTTCAAAGGAGAAAAGAAGCCGGTGCTACCAAGAAGATTTTATCTAACGAAAGAAACTTTCCAATAGGGAACAAGAAAAAATTGCCCTAGATTTAAAAGAAATTAGTTAAGTGGCTAAGGAAAACCTAAAAGCTTACCAACATATTTTCAATGAAGAAAGTATTGTACTATGGCAACTAGAAAGGAAACTTAATGTAATACAAGTACCAGATAGCATAGATCTAGCACAGTAATAGATTAATGCCATTTTCACTTGGAAGTGGCAGGAGGACACAGAGGACTGAACGAGTTAGAGAGAGATATCGTTTTTCCTCATCTAAGTAAGGTTAGTAAAGGAGTACTGTTCTCAGTGCGTATTCCTGTGCTAAGGTTAAAGTCCTAGCCTCCAAAAGCAGAAATTATACAGATGGCCTCTTCCCTTATACTCCGTTTCTAGAGTACGACGTGGTATGTATGAGGAAAACTTCCCACATGTTCGATTTCAAGGAGCCAAACACACATTAATCGTTTCCGAGATGTTTAACACGCTAAACTGCGAGTTAGTGGCCTTGTAAAATCAAGAACAAGTCGAAGAATTTGCTTCAAGGCTTTACAAGAAAGAGTGATCTGTCGCATTCTAGTCCAGAAATACTAGCTTCAGATAATGCCCCAGAATTCACATCAGCTGCGTTCAAAGAGCTATGTAAAGCTTGGAGGATAAAAAAAGTTAATATTCTGCCCTACAAACCAAGTCAAAATGGTGTAGTTGAAAGATTGAATGCAGATATTGAAAATTTCCTCCGTCATTTCGTAAAAGATAATCATAGAGATTGGTCCAAATACTTATCTTTTGCTCAAATAGCAATTAATACATCGTATAATCGATCAATTGGATCATCTCCACATTTTGTCCTGCATGGATATATAAAGAGACTTCACTACGAGATGCTGATTATGTCTCTCCATTTACAAATAAATCGAAAACAGAAAATTCATAATCAAGATGAGTAGATGTCGTAGTGGAAAGAATGGAAGCTATAAGAGATTTAGCCAAGAGAATATCTAAGGAAAAAGAAACAATTAAGAGCTATGGAACAACAGCAACAAACATGCCACTTCATAGAGAAATGAAGTGGCGATTATGTTTCGTAAATGCTGTCAAAAAACCAGAGCAAAGTTCTAAATTGAAACAAAAGATTTGAAGGTCCTTTTATTGTAATTCAAATAAAGGAGCCAAATAAGCTTATGCTTTCGTGTTTAAATTCAAGCGAAAATTATTCCGGTTCACCGGATATGTAAAATAATTCCAGTTGAAAAAGATCACAGAATCCTCATTTTCATTTGATAATATGAATGAGATTGGAATCCAAATGCAAATTAAGAAACTATTGGATTCCCCAAAAGATACAACAGAAGAAAACAACGAGTGGAAACCTAAAAGAGTAAGATCGACAGGTAGATGATGCAAGAATCTCCAAACACTTCTTCGGGATTCCCCCTAATTTTTATTATGAAATGAACAAAACGTATACCAGAGGATTCATACAAAGAACAGCAGATCCGGTAGTAGAAACCATACTCTTGTAATCAAGAGAAAATATCTGATACTCCTCAAGGAAGTAGATTGATAAATTCTACTCCTCAAACAAGAACTCAAGTAGGAGGATATAGACCGTCTCTATCACCAATCAGACAAGAAGATTCAGACAGTTCTGAACATGAGGAACAGCCTGTCATTGCAGAAAGTACAAGAAGATACTTTGGTAACACCACTTGCGGAAGAAACTGTAGGGGAAAAATGTGCCAAGTTCTGAAGCACTTCCCAAAGATGATGAGGTAACACCTCCAGAAGAATTTATGGATTTATCAACATCTGAAGGCACAAGAGATGATAGAAAAGAAGATCCGTCGTATAGACCTCACCAACAATTCAGAGGTCCGAGGGATGTGGAACGAAGGGTTACAAGAAGCCAAACAAGGCAAAGAGAGCAAGAAACTCCTCCACCTCTACCACCAAGATCACCAAGAACTGATAAAACAACAAAAGAGTCGTCTGAACCAGTGTTAAAAAGACCTCCAGTTGTTTTGCCATTAGAGATGACTAGAAGAGTAAATACGCTCCACTACTTGCCTCCTAAGAGTTAAATCTCTTTAGAATTGAAAAATTTTTTTGTAAATAAATCTTTTATTTATTTATATTGTGTTATAACCTTTAGGTTAGTTTTTAATATTTCTATACAATATATTACACAAACACAATGTTACACTTTTAAATCTTATTTTTAGTATAACTATCTAAAACCTTGTATTATGTCCGTTACGAATTCCGGAAATTTTTTTTTGCCCCCAGGGGTCAGTCCTTTTCTTTTGAAACTAAAAAACCATAAAAAAATAGAAAAAATTTTAAATTTACGTTTCGTAAAATAACAACGTTTATATACTTTATATTTATATACTTTTATTTTTTTTTTATTAGGTAATATTTTTTATTAATTAATTTTTTATTTAAAAAGAAAAACCAAAATAAAAATCGAAAAATTTCTTTTTGAATATTAGAATAATAAAATATAATCAGAATATTCAAATTAAAGTAAAATAAGTCTTAGCATTAAGCTAAATAAACAACTTGCTTTATTATATTATTATTTAATTAATTTTAAATTTTGATTTTAATTCAGAATAGCCTTATGCTATAATTAGCTTTGATTAATATTGATATTAATTAGCCTGATCAGCTTTTATTAATGTTATTAATTAGCCTATCTATATTAATCAGCTTTTATAATAGTAAGAAAATTTTATAATAGAATGTTAATAATTTTTAAGTTTTATTCACTTAAAGTTTTTTTTTAATTTTAATTTTCATTTTAATTATAATCTGAATGTTGAAGATTTCTTATCTTTAGTTTTATTACCCAAGATCATTTCATTTTATGAAGTCCATTTTATTTTAATTATTTAATTTCATTTATAAAATTTATTATCAGAAACATATCAAAATTGATTCCAATTTTAAATTTTAAAATTAACGTATCTAGTATAATCATAGGTAACTTTAAAAAGAATTTAATACATTTAATTAATTATTTTAATTTTACTTTAGTAAAAAGGCGACCTCATTTATTAAATCGAAGTAATAATCATTTCAGACTGTAATGAAAATGTTACGTCCAGTTTTTGCACTACTTCTTTTACCTGCAGTCTTATCCATCTCTACTAATATTAATGAAGAAACACGAGTACTGCCAGGTATCATTTTGTATCACTCCGGTGAAGTAAATTTCATTGAAGGATATCTTGACTTGATTGTATCTTTAGAATGCCCATCAGAAATTAAAACTACTATTTATAGAACCACCAAAATGGTAGATACTTTAAAAGATAAATTTTTGCCTGCGTTTAATGATAATTTTATTAATATTTCCATAAATCAACCAGCGGAACACAACTGGGAATTTCAACTCATTAAAATTAGAACTAAAGTAATATCCCTTAAATTAATTGAACTTAAAAGTTTACCCTGGATTCACTCTCAAACTAAATATAAAAGAGCTGCTTTCGAATTGGGAGGAGATATTCTTAATATTTTATTTGGTACCCCGCGACTGATAAACAAAATTAAATTTTTGAGAAAAAAGATAAATATATTAGGAAACTTTGCGAGTACTTCAAATTTATTAGTTAATGAACTTAAAGAACAATTAAAGTCAAATACCCGAACATTAGGAGAATTTCAAATTAACCTACAAAAATTAATTGAATTCCAAAACAGATCACTAGCAACCCACAACATACTTAACCAGTTGGGAAGCATAAAATCATTACTCACATTAGTTGAACATTCAGTTAACAGTATTACAATGATACATCAATTAGTTATCACTTCATTACAATTAGCTAAAAACAAGATAACTAATGACCAACTTTATTCACCAATCTTTTTGTTACCATACATACTAGAAATGACAAAAACAACAAAATTACATCCGATCATACCATTAGAAGCAACAACATACCATTCATTTTTGACATACTCATGGACTATAAAATCAACCACTAATCCATTTGAATTAATCACACTAATTCCATTCATTTCAAATGAGAAATTTGTTTCATATAAATTAATTCCATTCCCAACATTCATTCCATTTAATGAAACGTCCGTTCGAATAATGTATAATACACCGAATAATTATCTTTTCGTTAATTATGGTCAAAGAAAATATACTTATTTGCGAAATTCAGGTCCACGATTATTGTCGTAACATAGGGAAAACAGCAGTATGTCCTCAATCACAACCTTTTACATCTATTGATGACAAAACATGCTTGCTATCGCTTTTGCTTAACTATACTACTAATTTTTCATTGTGATCCTATAACTATTTTAAAATCTAAATGAACCTTTTTACAGTAAATCACTAAGGACATTTCACTATTATATCTTTTGCAGAAAAATTAGAGCTTCTATATCTTGTGAAAGACCTCATTCAGTAAATAAATATAAATAATTTATTTTTTACATATCTCCACATGGTTGTACTTTTTACCTCTGCTAATTATCAATTTAAAAATCCCATTCATTTAGAGAAAAATATTTTCATTAACATCATTAATTGCTCCAATCCCGATAAAGTTTTGTTTTAATTTTTTTAAACTCATGTTGCTTTACCAAATATATCTGCAGCATTATTCCCAAAATTTCAATTAATGAAAGAAGTTCAGTGGAAATAAGAGGACCTGGACAGTTAATAATACCATCCACACCATTTAAACTCCATATCTTCTCAAGTTAAAACTAATCCCATATATCGTGGAGGGAACTACTAGTGTTCATTTTATTCATTTTCATCATAGTGATTATTTATTTGACTTGGTCTTATAGAAAAGCATTGTGTAGAAAATGTTTGAAAAGAATTAAATCAAGAACCCAAAGATATTCCATTGCAAAATATACCCATGTCAACCTTTCCATTAGAGGTAACCCCAGTTCAAAAGTTCCTTACAGAATCAAATGAAAATGAACCCTTGTACAACCCCCATAAAATATTTAAGACAATCATTAAATACCCCAAAACGCTCCTATGCCACCAACCTATTCCATATAGGCAATCTACTTCTCAAGAAGTGGAAGTATATTCTAACATTGCTAACTTGGACTAATATCCTTCTATAATGACTAATACCCTTTTCTCTGCATTTTTTTTGAATATGAGTTTATAGTTATAATAGAAATTAAGAACCCTTTATGAATTTTAATTTTTTGAAGGCAAGATCCATTATTGTAAAATTATTTCACAATAAGCTGAAATCAAGAAACGAGGTTTATTGATCGTTAAAACTCATACTTCAAAAACAAAATCTTGTTTCGAAATTCACTATCTCAAAACATTAGCTCTCTTGCAACATTTTTTGTTTAACTAACTTTTCATTTAATAGCTTTTTTATTACTTGACTCAACACTTCTTAAGTTTTTGATCGTAAAAGTTGGCGCCAGAGATGTCGCAACGAGTCTGTGAATCATAGTTCCCAATCTAGGAATCAATCTATTCCTAAAATCGATTCCTAAATCTAGGAATCAATCTAGATTTAAATCTAGATTTATAAGAAATCCATTTGAGAATTCACTTCAGGGAAGGGATAGAGAGAATGGTGAGGGAATGAGAGGGAGAAACTTTAGGGGTTTAGTGAGAGATTAGAGTAGGGGATTAAAGAGGGTTTTGGAGAAAACGATGTTTTAAATAGAGTTGGAACACAAGAACAGTCGTTTGTTTGGGCCTGAGACCTCCTTAAGTAACAGCTAATGAAATAGCTCCTTTAGGTTGTTAGAGGCGCGAAAATTATAGTGAGATAGGAGTTTTAATAAAAGAAGTGAAACATGATATAGTATATTATTTTGACTATATTATATATTATATATATTATATATATTATATAATGTACAAAATTATGTACTGTTTTTCTTTTTACATTTTTAATTATAATATTTAAAGACAAAGACAGATTAATGAGACGAACAAAGGACGTTCTCACTTTCTCTTAAAAAACATTTCCATCGCCGTGCAAAGGTAAAGAATTGTGAATTACTTTAAATAATAATAATAATAATAATAATACTAATGATAATAATAATAATAATAATAATAAAAATAATAATAATAATAATATTTAAAGCCTGTTTTACTTTGTAATATTTTATTGATTAAAGAATGAAATATTGTATTGAAATATATTTGTTAATTAACTTTGAAATATATATTGTAATTAATTATTATATTGCAATTAATACTTTTATTATTTTTAATAAAAATATGAATTGTAATATTGGAGAATTTTGATGTGTTTATTTGAAAATGATTTTTATTGTATTCATGAAATATATTTTTTGTATTTGTTATAATATTGTTATATTGAAATACGACTAATTAATTTTTAATTACAGCTTAATTATTTTTTAAAGATTAGATTACTTATATCGTATTTCCTATTCTTTATTTAGGTTTTTCAGACTTGGATACAGTTTGGAAACTGTATTTTTTCAGATTTGGTTAGAAGTAATTTTTTAGAAGATTTTTATGATTAGGATGTAGAAATAAAACCTCTTTGGAATTGCTGCGTTTATTGAACCTCCATAAGGTGACATAGAGAAAAATTCTATTGTCACCAGATATATATATATATATATATATATATATATATATATATAATATATATATATATATATATATATAATATATATATTATATATAATATAATATATATATATTATATATATATATATATACGCAATATCTATATAATATATATATACTATATTATATATATATAATATAATAATATAATATATATATATATATAATATATATAAATTATTTATAATAATATATATATATATATATATATATATATATATATATATATATATATATATATATATATATATATATATATATATATTAAAATAATATTAATATTATATATATAATATATCTATTTATATTATATATAATATATATATAATATATATATATATATATGATATATATATATATATAGATAATATATAATATAGATATATATATATATATATATATATATATAATCATTCTTTTCTATTTCTGAAAATCAGAATAGTTTTCTAGAAGAAAAGAAGTGGGTAATGAAACGTGGGTCTAAGGAAGAATTTATTTGTATGGTAATTGAGCTGCCACTCTAGCAGGGGCTCCAGACCCACCCTTGATTTTTAAAGGCATCGCCATTATCCTCGAGCCCGTTGCTGGAAGCCTATTGAATAAATAAATAAATAAACAAATAAATAAATAAATAAATAAATAAATTAGTAAATGAAAAAAATATCTGAATGAATGAATAAATAAATAAGTTAATTAATAAACAAAAAATA
>JABUQX010087813.1:27500-35000 GCA_015478945.1 Trachelipus rathkii
AGGAGCCAGAACTGAAATGAGTTGAAGAATAACAGGTCGAGTCATCGGTATCTCTTAAGGTTTCAATGTGGATTCTCTTCGGTCTAATTATTGGACTATGGAGTAGTTCTGCTTCATAAATTGTATAACTCATTGATAACATCTTTTGCCAGAATGGTCAAACAGACACACCCTCAAGATACGATGCAGCTCTAGACTTAAATTACTATAACCTATGAGCTGAAGTTTAGGTGGATGAAGTTAGAGTTGAGGAGAATTTAGGTACTTAGTGACCATAATATATTAGATTGTATATGAAATGTGATATCTGGGCGCAAATTGCAAGTTAATAAGGAAAAGATCTAGATCTTCGAAAATGGCGATTTTACAAATTTCGCCGAGCATGCTTAGTATAATTGACATGGATAAAGAGTTTAAAGACCAAAACTGTTTTTTCATTGGGGTAACCTCCTCTAAAGCAAATCTATAATTAACGGCAGAACATAACTCAGTCATTCAGAGGGAGAACCTCAGTGGTTAGACAGAGTGAACGGGCGCAATTATGAGGTGGGACTAAAAGGGGAAGAACCCCTGTTGTGAGGTGAAATAATTGAGAGATAACGGAGACGAAAATTCATTATGAGACGGAACGGTAAATAAAAAGTTACCAGTAACTATAAAAAAATCTGCCTTTGACATGAAAAGACTTCTGTTATGAATATTTATAAGGATTACATTAAGGAAATTGAAGAACGAAAATGTTCAATTCACGAAGCCAATTGAGAGAGAGAGGCAGGGAAATGCGAGATTCATAGTCTAGAATAGTATAAGAATCCGAGAAGCTATGTTTTTGACTTCCTTATTTATAGATCGCTTAAAAGTAAGAATAGGACAATCCTTGGTGATACCACACTTGACTCTTGATTAGAATTAATAGGTAGGTGAGGTTTCAGATAATGTGAAATGGTCATTACCTTAATTTTTTCATTAATTGTCTCTATATTTTATATGTTATTGCATCTCATGTGATTGGTAACTGAGGAAGAGTTGGAGGAGTAATAGATTGGAGACTAGGCGATCTTGTCATTGCATGTGAAATCAAGATAGACTTACCTTGAATTTGTTTTAGACAGTAAAATATCACCAGTTTGTTTAGAACCATTATCTCTAGCACCAATAAGCTGCAGGCCTCTGATAACCTTATATGCTAAAGAAAATTCTTGAAAGAGGGTAACGACATTAGCCTTAGTTAGTACGGCAAAGGCACTGCTAATCTCTGGATATGTTTGTAAAGACCACGATCCTACTAGAATTTGGCTGGAGCGGTACAGATACTGGAAAAATGGCTAATAACTGTTGTGCCTATTTTAGAAAGGTAGTAAGGCAAGGAGTTTGTGGACAAACTCATTCGAGAGGACACCAGTTTTACGCTTACCCAGATTCATAGTTGTTTGTAAAGGATGTGTCTGGAAAAGTTACTGGAGCAGGAGGTGATCATAGAAGGAAATAGTTTAGAAAATTACAAGGTATCTCTGATGATGACTACCAGCAGCGGTTTCCAGAAGAGGTAGGTCACTGTTCCGCCCAAAATTGTAAGTTAACTTATTATGGAATACATTACTAGATTCATCAGTATCGACGCTCAAAGAGATCTTCAGTATATATAGATATTGTATAGGGACATATTAGACTTTTAGTAAGCTATATTTTGAGAGAGGGTATTTACACACACCTAAGAGGCTAGGGACTGAAAAGTATTGCAATGTGGTATACCTGGCTGAAGAGACGCCTGGTACACATGGTGAGGATTAAAGAGTGGGCTCTCGCAGAAATAGAGAAACAGTAGATGGTTACAAATTAAATGGGATCAAATATATCTGGGACTAGTGTTAATGAGAGCTGGTTGTCCCAACAAGGCGTTCAGTGCTGGGGCCACTATTGTTCTCATCATACTATAAATGATATTTAGAACCAGGGACTTTAAATGCAAAGTTTCTAATGCTCTCGCCAGATGATAAACCTAAAAGTGGCCACTCAGTTAGGAATAGTGAATGGATTGTCATAAAAGATAACTCAGAAATGATTGTAGCACGATTTCTGCTTGAGTTTGAGAAAAGTGGCAAAATTGATTATTTACACATAGCTAAATAAAGTGTCCACTTGTTCTTCAGCGGACGTAGGAATCTTCCTTATTTTCACACAATATACAAGTTTTTATTCTACACACTCATGAAGGGTGATTAGGCTTGACAGTGTGACCAAGAAAAAAGTTTAGGTGTTGTTTTATATAAAGAATAATTGGTTGAAAGTAGCTAATCACGTGGTTTGGGAAGCTAGTAAAATAAAAGCTAATAAGATGGACTCGTGCATCAAAAATCACAGAGTGTTTACAAGAAGCTGGACGTAATTATAAGTAAACCTTGTATATCAATATGCTATCGTTTAGCCAGTAAAAATAAGAGTATTGTGCACAAGTTTTTGCCCCCCCTTATTTAAAGAAGACTTAGATGCTAAGATGTCTTGGTGCAGTATGAGTGAACCAAGGACTCGCATTTCTCTGCGGGTTTGGGAGGGATAAAAGAGATATTGAGGAAGAGGCCTTGGAAAGGAAGTTAGGAGTTTCTGGTTAGATATAGGACGATTTCTTCAGAGGGGACATGATACAAGTCGTAAAACAGAATTATTATACATTTTTGATAATACAGAGATTCAAAAATTTTTCTTAGTAGAACATGGACAGGTAGGAACCGACCGGGGGGCATAATAAGAAATTAAGAAGAAAGCATGCTCATTCCTTGATTAAGAAGCATGCATTGCAGTAAGTAGGGTTGCTTGAAAATATATGGAATAGTCCGTCCAGCAGTGAAGAAATGTTGAGTGTGACATCACAGATTGCAAACATTTAAGAAAATTTGGTCTCGATTCGTTTTGGTATTGGGTTTGTGGCAATTCTTGATTATATTATTTGACGAAGCCGCAAATTGTGCGAGGTGTTTAGTTGTGCTATAGTTATAGTTAGAATGGCATGTGTGACATAAATTAGTTATTAATAGCATGAAGGATAGGGTTTGGTACGATAAGGTATAAATTGATTACTCACTAAGTTTGACTAAGGCCAAATTGTGGATTACATCAGTTACAATTAAGGAATATGGGCAATTGCCTTCCACGGTGCTTTTGTGATTTGCATTGATTGCATGTTTGGGTAGTTGGGTTAGGACTGTGTGACAGTCTCGTATAGGCCATGTGGCTTTTTTACTGTCTGTATACTTTCCTAATGTTCTAAATGTCCTAATATATGAAGTGGGGATCATAGAGAGTTAGTTTGTGGCAGGTGACGATCATAATGAAAGTCAGGAAATAAGAGATAGAAAGAGATAAGAACAGAAAACCCTGGTGGAATTTCCCTAAATTAGACAGACAAACAGGAAGACACTCGTCCCATACAATTTACAACAGCGCGAGCTCATTATATGAGAATATTGAGAGACAGCTAGACATAATTAGCAAAGAGAAGATGGGGAACCCAAGGAAGGAGATCTTGAGACGCCCAGATGAAGGCGTCGATGCCCGAATAATGCTGTCAAATGCTTTTGGAATATGTAAGCCTCCACGACGAGCAAGTCTACCCGTATACTCATGGAAGAGCTAGAGACAACAATCAAATTGGTTATATTAGGGAAATGTATAATTCTTCTTGTCAGGAAAGTATAGCTCCTAGCATGCTCGAAGCGTACTGCTATCGGAAAAGAAGTGCTGAGTTTCCAGGATACATTCTAAGAAGTGAGAGTTGAGAAGAGTTCGAGAAGATCTTATGAGAACTAATACAGTGAAGAGCTATACCTTTTCTATCGCCGGCGATAGGTTGTGGAGAGAGATACAAGAGCGGCTTCCTTCTTATTTTGTGCGGTTGAATAGGTTGGAGCTGTGCTGTAGTCATACCAACACTGAGTTGAAGGATTGTTCTAGTCGCTCTGAACAATTACGGGAGTATAGTTCGGTAAACGGGCGCAGGATAAAGCACGGAAAGCACACTCCCTCAAAAACTTATTGAGGGAGGAATAGCCTTAGTCTGGGCCACCCGTCTTCTGTCCTATCACTTACACAATACGTTTCAGGGGCGCTTCTCGCCTTACCCGCGAATCAAAAGTGTAATAACACAGGCATAAGAACCTAGGCACACTTTGAGAAGGTATGAGGAGGGCGAAAAGAAATGCCAGATTATTTACTGGGTTGAGTTAGTGGAAATAGGTGGCCGAACCAGCAGATTTGGCCTTTTCTATTGGAGAATAAACAAACTGAGAACTATCAAGGAACAAGGGAGATTTCAGAAGTTGTCTATTGATGTAATGTTTTGGCAAGAGCGGTCAGAAAGAATTTTGTACATAGGCAGAAACCCAAGGAAAGTTAAGCGCACTTTCGTTTGGATGAAAGCCCCACTATGCTTCCGTCGAGAAGTATTTACCTCCTGCAACGATTATACTAGCTGCATATGCAAAATTGGCAGAGAGGAATATAGGAAAGACGGAGCAATTTTCACACCAGACCGATATGGCAATGCTCTAGTCTGAAACTGGAGAGATTGAACTATAGCACTTGTCGACCCTTAGTGATTGATGAGTGAGAGTATATATAGTTTGATTTAAATGAATGAACTTGCCTAGTCAATCAAAAGATTACAGCTTTCCCTTCCTTATCTTTCAACCTATTCAGCCCATGTCGGTCATGCAGGGTATTATAAACTCCATCATTATTCCTTGACATGAGGTAGCCAATTTACTTATGGCCATATACTGCAAAAGAGCTTGTGAATCTTACATTTAAGTCCACATGGATCTAAAAATATGATTTATACATATATGAAGGAATAGAGACCAGCTTGACGCTATCAGATGTTCAAGGACAAAACTAACAGGTCTCATTTCGCATTGAATAAAAGTACTTTTCGGAATTTATCATTATTATTATTATCATCACTTATATTATTCTTTAATATTATTAGGGATGGCAGGATTTAAGTGAGATTAGCCGGATGTCCGAAGAATAACTCGATAGCCGGATAGAAGGGAAGGTGATAAAATCCGGATCATCACAGGAGTAATGTGGCACCGGTCGGATAGTCGGGTATTTAATCCGGGAGTCTGTAGTATTGGATAAATACATGGACTTTAGACAGGCTGGCACTCGGTATATGGGAAAGGTATAGCACAGGACTTCATATTTTCTGAAAAAAATTCTAAGTCCAACATCAATATATCGATATGTTATATGGTCTATATATTCTATATATTAGTATATTTATTATCATATTACTACTCATATTAATATTGATTATGATTAAGAATTAATATAATTCATAATGGAATTATTCAATTTATAATTTGGTATATATTCTTTACGGGCTAATATCCTCACATAATACTCAATCATAACCAAAGTGATCGATTTATTGATCTTTGGACTTAGACATTATTTTCAGAAAATTAAATTTTGTGAGGTCCTGTGCTATACCTTTTCCCCGGTATATATATATATTCTTATTTGTAACTAGTATAGTATATTATATTATATACTATATATATATATATATATATTCGTTTATATATTATTATACTATATTTATTTATCAGCTACTATATATATATATATATATAATATATATAGGTGAGTATAATTTTAGTAGGATCATAAATCTTGATTATATAGCTAAACTAGTACTTATAAAATAGGTGTATCTGGAATGGCACGGGACTTATGGTCGGGACCACTGCGCGCGTTGCTATCAGGTTACAGGGAATGTTTGTGTGCTGTATGTTAAAATGTGTGATTAAGTTCGATGGGTATTTGTAATTCCATGTAGGAAGGAATGGGATTATGTTCCGTTTGTAGGTTGTTAGCGCGGACAGAGGGCGATAATACTTGAAAAACCGGACGCCACAACACATCGCGAATGTACGAATGGGCTATTATAGTGACTTTGTATGGCTTCTGTGGAAATGCACGCATACACATAAGCAATCAGGTGGGCACTATCCTCTCGCACATATATTTTTAGATACGGTTTACTATTCGTGGTTCAACGCGGATGCGTAATAGCCCATAACTCTTTTCATGTTACCTTCTTCTTTGATTTTCTTAACTTAATCAAGATATTCTTTAATACTGTGTGAATGTGAACACACGTGTTGAAAGAAAAGGGAGGGTCATTCATTGAGGAGTAGCTCAAAGTATCGATACTGTAATGGGTTACGTGTGGATGGTTCAAATAACTTTTACTTTAACACACCCTAGAGTGTACACATTATATTATCACAGCAAATCCGCAAGAAGAAATGTCAGGTTCGTGTTCGAACATTGATACATACAGCCATTTATCTAATCGTTGTGGGTGAAAAACGCATATACCATGGCCGCACGCGACGATACATGCCTGTCAGCCCTCTGCGTGCCGAGGTTTCAACTTGCATGCCAAATTAGACAGTTGACGGGCGGGTTTGATTCCCTACCGTCTTTGCGTTGGTTACTCGACTTCGACGAAGAGCCGTAGCGAGCTTGAGGTACTGGGTCATTAACCAGCTCGCTCACATGCTTTACAAATTTGAGAATATGTATATTGAGATATCCCCGAACATTGTATACGTTAGTCTAGTTAGTGTTGGAAGTAGAGACTTGAACGCGCCAGGCCTGGAAATGGACAGATCTTCTATCCAATCTTCCGGAAAGGTTCTGTCGGAGGTAGGTCCGTACCTAATAGTGCATTATGTGCTGGGCACCCATCATGTTTAGTAATATATTCTTCGTTGTGTTCTTACAGGTATATCACTCAGGAGGTCAACAAGGACGGTTCTTAAAGGAAATGGAGGTAACGCTGTCCTGTCAATTTCCCTAGAAGAACTAAGGCCCGATAATCCTAATCTTTGAGTATACATACAAATTGACTGAAGTATGATACGTGGTGATTTAAAGTCCGAATCTAAGTAGACATGTTTAGATCTGTGTTGTCGTGTTGGTGCCCACAGTGGAAAGTTATCCTATTAGTAAGAAAAGCGCCTGAGTATATACTGTTGTAGGTATAGAATCAAAGATTGCACGCACTGGATTGCACAATCGGATGGTCAGATAAACGGATAATCTCTTTCCAATAAGTCCGGCTCTAACATGGTTTTGGTACATTTCCATTAAAGGATATTAATGAGAACGCTGGAAGGAATATGCTCCGCGCGCACGCCATAACGCAGTTCTCTCTCTTTGGTCCCGCACGAGTCGCACGATTATGACACATTATGTTACTCTTTTGTGATCTGGCTTAATACTTGGTACTACTATGTGCTATATAGCAAACAGTCCAGAAATATGCGCGTAGTACATGGTTTCCTTCTGGACTTATTCCCAGACCGAATCCTATTGGTAGACTCTGCGCTGCCGTAAATTTTGAATGTGATCGAGTCTTTGCTGGAGTTCTCAGTTTCTACATCGGAGATAGATAGTTATGGTTCAGAAAGTCTTCAGGTTGAAGGACTC
>JABUQX010087813.1:40000-43846 GCA_015478945.1 Trachelipus rathkii
CAATAAAGAACGAGTGAGACCCCACACTAGAATAAACATTATATAAGAAACAAGAGAAAACTAAGCAGATTTATAAAAAAACCACGGTGTTCTCGGTATTAACCAACTCTATATACCGTCAAAACCTATCCATAAACAAATCTATCACACTCTTCTTGAGAATTTTGTGCTGCCATGGTTGATCGAGTCACATACAAGACACAACCTCGGTTCATGAGCTACGCTCATGCCATAATTTAAAACACATTCCCTAGCTGGTGATGCATGCTGTTCTATTTGACCTCTAAAGACTCGGCATGTGCTATCTTCTATAATTTTTCTTTATTAATGACCCTGGTCCTGTCCATGATATATAAATTTGTAACAACCTTTTGTGATAAAACTCTCTATGGTCTCTGTATTTCAATCAGATGTAATACCTTTTTTGTAGACTTTTGTTTATCATTAGATACCCGTTCTGAAGAAATCGCCTTTCTACAGAAAACATTTTTTCTTCCCTAACCCTTCAGCTCTCCTCATAGCCTTGGGTACACTCAAATACCAGACATATCTTGTTTCTCTTCACTCTACATATCGCACTCTCTCTAGCATAATCTAAGTCTTTCTTTAATAAGGGGCCCAAAACTTCTGCACAATACTCTATTACTGGCCTAACATAACTATTAATACAGTTTACTTATACTTCCTTGCTCTTGTACACCACATTGCGATTTATTATGCCGAGCATCCTATTTTTATTTTAGCTTCCAAACACTGATTAGTCTCTTTCAAATTACTGCTTATAATCACACCCTATAATCTTTTCTTGGTCGAGCCACTCCCCATCCCATTCATATTGTAGTTAAAACTTTTTATTTGAAACCTAGGTGACGAACCTTACACCTTTTACTATTTAAATTCATTTCGCCACTTATCTACCACCCAAGAAGTTTATCCAAAATCATTTTGAATCTTTATGACTCTTCACTATTCCTAACTGAGGTGGCCACTTTAGTATCATCTGCAACCTTAGAAACTTGCATTTAAGTCCTGGTCTAAATCATTTATATATATGAGGGAACAATAGTGGCCCCCAGCATGAACCCTGTGGGACACACTCTTCCACTATTTCCCCTGATGATTTATTCCTTTAGTTTGTACACACTGTTTTCTATTTCGCAACCACTCGTTTAATCCAACCATGTACCACTCGACCTATACCACATTGCAATAAATTCTTCATCAGCTTATGTGGGGAACTTACAAAAGCTTTTACAAAGTCCTCAAATATACAATATCTCCTCGGTTTGATGCAGTCAGTAATGTATTCCATAATTCTAAAAAGGTTTTGTCTGACATGCCTACCCTTCTGAAACCGTGCTGGGAGTCATACATTACCTTGTTATCTTCTAAATAATTTTTCTCCTAATATGACCTTTCAGTAACTTCTCCAGAACCTTTACACAAGAGATGTTTTAATCTAACTGGCCTATATTTCCCAATTCTTCCTTACTACCTTTCTTATAAATAGGCACCACATATGCTGTTTTCCAGTCTCTGGTACCTCACCAAATGTTATAGATCGCTTAAATATCAAATAGTGCCTTTGCAATGCTGATACTACCTCTCTTTCCAAGACGCTGCACCTGAAGTCCCATCAGGCCCTGCAGCTTTCCCTGGATCAATATGGTCTAATAACGTTTTAATATCTTTTACGTCAAAATTCAAATTCTGTAAGTCTATTTGTTACATGCATACAAGAACTTTAGGCCTCCAAACTATTATCTAATCTTTCCTCTGTAAACACTGAAGCAAAATAAGCATTGAAAATGTTGAGCAACTCCTGCACTCACTAAATTTTCCATCAATTTTAATTGGACCAATTGTCCTATTTCCTTACTTTTAAATTTATGAAAAGTAAAAAAACTATTCGGGTTCTTATTACTATTCCTTGCTAAACTATAATTTCTGCCCTCTCTCTTTGCCTTCCTTATTGACTGGTTTAAGTTCGTTTCTTATTTTTCCTATAATTTTCTTAATCATCTTCCCCCTATTACTACCCCTTGAATATTTTAAAAACATCTACGCTTTTCATTATTTTTATCTCTTATTTCTCTATTCCACAAACAGGTTTCTCTTCGCCACCCTAATGGGTTTTTCTTTAAAACATACTGACTGAATATTCATTAAAATTTGATTAAATGTTCCCCACATGAAAACAGTTTTAGTCTTTAAACCCTTTATCCTCAGTCAATTCAACTTAGCATGGTCTCGTACATTTGGGTAAAATCACCATTTCGGAAATCTAAGATTCTTTCCTTATTAACTTGCAACTTGGGGGCGCAGATATCACATTCATATTAAATCTAAGTTAATATTATGTCACCTAAGTTCCCTAAATTCTCCTCAAGATTAATTACGATTTAACCAGGAAGATTAAGTTAATATTAAGTTAAATCGTGCATCGTGTCTTGTGGGTTGATGGACCATCTGGCACAAAAAGTTATGTAGTATACAATTATAATATGAACTACTATGGGGTCCGTATTAGACAGAATCCCATTTAATGGCCAAGGAAAATTAAAATCACCCATTATAACTAAACCTTTTTCTTTACTGTGGCATGCTGTCCTCAATTTCTTTACAATTTCTGAGTCTAATTCTTGACTCTGGCCAGGAGGTCTATAAAATGCCTTTATTCTATATGATTTATTGAACACATAAGGATATCTACATACGATTCAATATATGATTACGTTTTTAAGTCAGTCATTAATACAGATTGGATATTGCTCATTTAATATAAAGCGCCACACCCCCACCCTTCTTTCCTTAACGCTGGTATAAATAAGTGAATATCCGTCTATTTCATATTCGTGAACGGAGTCTCCATATAATTCCTTCATTAACCCATGCCTCAGTTTTGCAAATAATGTCAAGAATTCTATTTATGGTATAAACTAATCAGCTCAATCTTTTTTATTTCTAATGCCTATGACCATTTGTGTAAAAGCATTTTAATATTCAAATGCTGTTATTTTATTGCTATCACCTTATTTTGAGCCTGTAACATAGTTTTTATTTATATCCCACTTATTACCGTTACCAATTTTGCTATTATTTCCAAATTTTCCAGATTTAAGCCGCTCACTCCCAACTTTACCTAGTTTTTTGCTAAACAAGTTTCGCCAAACTGGTGCTGAAAAGCCCCAACACCTTTACAACTCAAGAGAACTCCATCTGCTGCAAAAAGATCTTTAACCAGAAATATACACACAATCCAAAACCTAATATTTTCTGAAAACATAATTTCCTAACCCTTCTTCACCTAAAGCCCTACTCCCCCCATTCCTGACTGCACCTAACCTAGGTAAATCCCAGAAATCATGCCACGCTTCTTCTTCCACTAGCCGTTTCTCTTCTGAATCAATTCCTAATAATCAGGCTATTAATTCTTCTGAACCTTACTGTCCTATATCATTTGTACGCACATGCACTATCACATTTGAATCCAACAATTTGTAGATGCCATCTCTCTATACTATCCTATCCACGATATCCTATCCTGGCACTTGGATAACATACTCTCAATCGTGTTCTTTTTAATTTCTTAACTTTGAAAAGTCCTATCTAGGTATCGTATCATGAGAGCTTCCAATTCAGCAATTTTATCAAGAGTTCCTTTAAGAAAACTCAACATTACCGATCTGGCACTCTCTGATCCCTCCCCATTTGGAAGACAGTCGAACCTGTTTACTGCAGGTCACAGGCTGATTGACTTTCGAGATCCTCATCTTTTAAATTATTATTTCTAATTCTTACAACTCTATATTCATCTGCAGACCTATTTTCAACTACTTTATCCTT
>JABUQX010087814.1:0-2500 GCA_015478945.1 Trachelipus rathkii
AGTCTGGAGGAAGTGAGGAGAACGGAGTGCTCATGCAGATGCAGTGGAAGGATAGATCATAGACAGTCGCAGCGCATGACGTCATTTATATATAGTAGTAGATAAAGTACTATAGTGTGGTATTATCTGTATATAAATATATAGTATAGTTGATAGTATATAGGTTAAGTATATAATATATATATATATAATTATATACTAATATAAATATTAGTATATATATATATATAGATATATATATATATACATATATATATATATATATATATATATATGATCCGAAAATGATAAATTTCGTTACTATTTTAGTTTAATAGATACACTTTTTTTATTTTATATCATATATATACTATAATATATATAAATGGTGATATATATATATATATAATATATATATACTATATAATTATTATTATATTATATATAATATATATATAATTATATATATATAAATATATAATATATTATATATATATATATGACATACTTTATATTCGTAAACGTATAAGTATATGTAGTATATTATATATATAGTATTAATGTGATAGTAATATAGTGATACTAAAATGAATTTAAATGGTGATCAACATGATTCAAAAGTTCGAAGTATTTTAAATATTTTTAAAAAAAAGAAAAATTTAAACAATTTAAAATTGAAAAGAAAAAGAAATATAAATACGTCTTAAAAATAAAATAAAATTCTAT
Organism: Trachelipus rathkii; assembly: GCA_015478945.1. NCBI lineage: Eukaryota > Metazoa > Arthropoda > Malacostraca > Isopoda > Trachelipodidae > Trachelipus > Trachelipus rathkii. The sequence continues at coordinate 706 of JABUQX010087814.1, forward strand.
ATAGTGAATTAAATAGTGGTTACGTGAAGTATCAAATTAATTATTTTTGAAAAATTATTCAAATATTGTAAGATTATGTAAAACAGTTCAAAGTTTACCTATATTGCAGAAAGCCTAAGGCTAAAAAATCTGAAAAGTCTATATCGAAAATTCAAAGTGGGTGTGCGTGTGCGTGGAATATCAATTAATTATTTGTTAAAATGTCAGTTAAATGTAATTTATTAAATTTACACAACTCTAAAGTGCCTCTAAAGAAAATTTGGATCATGTTGATTATCAGCTTCCACCTTCATCCCACATATCGATTGTATGAATTCGAACACATTTCATAAAATTGAAGTGAAAATGCTTAAAATCGAATTGAAACTTTAATACTAAAGCAGCTTCACACCTTTAAAAATATTAAAACATATCCTTTACTTAATGTATATATCTTCTTCTTCTTCTTTATCTTCCTTCTATTTTCCCAAGAATGGGAGTAAGGTGCGTGACGAGCATAACGGAGAAGAAAAAACATAGAAGAAATTATGTTAGGCATAAATCCTACCCAGCCATTGAACCGCCCTCATACCATTAAGTTGAGTGAGAACTCGTCGCAGTCAGAAAATCCACACTAGATGCTTCATGTGACAGCGACGGGACCCTCACCAGTGGTACGAAGATCGTCAATGTAAAGACGGCTTGCATCCACTGCGCCAGGTGGGCCACAACCATACCCCTTCACAATCCCCCGCCATTCACTCCTGTTATACACCTTTCTTCTCGCCTCTACCAAACTCACATTTCTCTACTTCAAACAATCGTTTACTGATTCAATCCACTTTTTCTTCGGTCTCCCAGCCGGTCGGTTCCCAACACACTCGGCCACTGTCATCCGCTTAACAACGACTAATCATTCATGTCTTTCCTATGACCAAAACCATCGTCAACATACTTTCGATTTAATTCTGTCATTACCCCTTTCTCACACCACACAACTCCTCTAATAAGTTCATTCCTCATTTTACTAATTCTTCATTCTCACACCTAGCACTCCCGTAAGATTGTCCATACTGAAAGCACACTTGAAGCTTTTAGATCTATACTTCTTTCATTCCAATACCCAGAGTCTCGCTGACTATAGCAATAACACAGGTAACCCATACACCCTCATGTAGACCCTAGCACACTCAAGAACTTAGTCCTGTTACATTCACCAACGATTTAATCTGCACAGCCACCTTCCTGCCATTCACAAACTTTCCACCTATAACAACTCTTGCATCTCCGTTCCTTTTCTATCCAAAACACATACCTAAAATATTTAACTGCAGACCTTGTTCCAGCTCTCGGCACCATCTAAATGAACTTACACTGAAGGACTGTCTCACTCACACAACCATAACCTTACTCTTTCCACATTTACTTCAAAACCCACTCCTTTTACACAGCCCTGTCCAAATCTTCTACCATCCCTCTCAAACTCTCTAAGTATCGCACATAAGAACACACAAAACCATATCATCCGCATATAAAAGGTAGGGGGCACCTCCAGGCATCTCCATTCTCCATCATTTTAACACAATTTCCTGCCATCCTCACCTCTAATTCTTTCATAGACCCATCCATATACAAATTGAATAACCAAGGAGACATACAACAACCTTGTCTCACTCCGCTATTATCCTAGAGGACCAATCACCCATTGACAACCATTTATTCTTACAACACGCTTCACTATCGTATACATACTATAAATGTAATTACTTTTAATATTCCGTTATATTTCACTCTGGACTGTTAAAGAAAAAAAAAA
>JABUQX010087814.1:5000-22500 GCA_015478945.1 Trachelipus rathkii
ATTATATATATATAATATATATATATATATATATATATATATATATAATTAATATATATATTATTAACTATTATATATATATATATATAATATTATATATATATATATATATATGTATATATATATATATATATATATAATATATATATATATATAATTATATATATATATATATTAATATATATATATATAGTACTATATTTAATATATATATATATATATATATATATATATATATAGTATATATAATTATATTATATATCTATATAATATTAATTATATATACATAATAAGTAAGTAGGAGAGGGATAATTGGACGTGCAAGTGACCGCGACCTTTTTGACTTTTTTTGACCGCGACCTTTTTTTGACTTGTACCTTTTTGGGTAAATAGAGTTATTAACCTTACCTTTTATTTGGAATTAACTTTTTTGAAGAACTCCAAATTTTTCGGCGAACCGCTTTTTCTATTCTACGGCGGTACAATTTTGGAACCCTAAAATTTTTTGAGAACCCTGATTTTTTGAGAACCCTAATTTTTACCTTAACTTTTTTTGGGCCTTACCTTTTGGGACTTACTTTTTTTCGACGCACCCTTTGCTTCCAGGGTCATTTTTTGGCCCAGGTAATGTTTTTGGGCACCCGCCTAAATTTGTTGGCAACCCCCATTTTTCGGCAACCCTGATTTTTGAACCCTTCGCAAGAAGGGTTGCGCCAAACGTTGCGTCACAACCGTTGTACGTATTGCCCCTATTTTACGCCCCCCTAATTTTTTCGAGCCATGGGTCAATTTTGTGCCACGGTACATCTTTGTGGCTAACCCTTGGATCCTTCCGTGGGTATTTTTGTCCACGTTACATTTTTGGTTAACCTTTGGTCTTTCCCATGGGTCAATTTTTGCCTCCCCTTTGGTCTCCATGGGTCAATTTTGGCCAACGGTAATTTTTTGGCCCCCCTTTAAGGGCTTAGCCCTATTTTTTTTGATATTTCGGTAACATCTACACACACGGCGGGCGGCAGCACACACACACACACAACACGAACACACACAACACACAACACACACACACACCGTACCTAGCACTCTAGCCTCCCATATAGCCTACACCCCAGCCTCCACAGCCTACACACCAGCCTACACCCCTGCCTACACATAGCCTACAGCCAGCCTACACCCTAGCCTGCACCTAGCCTACACCTACACAGCTAGCCACACACCATCCCTTTCACCTGCCTACACCTACACCTAATTTCCACCCACCTGTACCTAGCTACCGCTACCCTACCTACAATAGCCTATACACCCAGCCTACACCTAGCCTCCACCCATCTTTCACCTAGCTACACCAACACCTAGATTCCACCCAGCCTGACCTAGCCTCACCTACACCTAGCCTCACCAGACCTTCACACTAGCCTACACTACACACTACACCTGCCTCTACCCAGCCTTCCCTACACCTACACCTAGACTACACCCAACCTTCACTTAGCCTACACGTACCCCGTCTGACCATGATATTTCGCCTTTGACCCTGCCATATACCATTGGTTCAATTTTGAACCACGCTAACTTGAATTGGCTTTAAAGGGCTCCCATACCACCGTAAGAAGTTCTAGTGATGTTCTAGTTGAGTGTTTTCCTTATGAATTTTCTATGAATGCAGGTGAGTTGCCAGGTGAGCCAATGAGTGCAATGAGTGCCAATGAAGTGCGCAAGTGGAGTGCCAATGGTTGCCAAAGTGAGCTGCATCATAGTGCCAAGTGAGTGCCACATAGTGCCAACTGAGTGCGACTTTTTTCAAGCTTTTCTAGCCTCTCCCTGAGCACCCCGAATGCCCCTATGATATGGGTGTCTACCCCTGGTTAATTGATAAGAGTTGAGATTGAAATGGTTGTATAATTTAGAAGCTCTAGGATGGGCTTCCTACATGATTAGTAATTTTTCTATTCAGCTTATTAGTCCTATATATATAAATATATATAGTATAGTATAATAATAATATATATATATATTATATATATAATTATATATTATAATATAGTATATTATATAATATATATAGTATAGTATATATAGTATATATATATGTTATATATTATATATATATTAATATATATACGTATTAATATATGTATATATATATATAGTATGATATAATATATAGTATATAGTTAATATATATATATAGATATATATATTTATCTATTATATCTATATCACTATGACATCTTATACAGACACATTCACTTGACACGTATAACACACTGAAGACACTTATAAGGCACTATACAAACTTGCCATAAGCAACTTACATTAACATAAGAACACTTAACCAATTCAACCATGAATACACTTACAATTCACACCATGCACCGATATCACTACACTTACCAGTCGAATTTGATGCCATCAACTTTGATGCCTCAACTTTGATGCTCATCTTTGATGCCTCACTGATGCCTCAGCATAATCCTCAGCATTGATGCCACAACTTTGAAGGTTCATCTTGTATCACTCATCTTGATGAAAGTCATCTTTGAGTACCATCTATCTTGGTGATTCAGTCTTGATGAAATCACTTGATGCTCCATCCTACCCTACATTAAAGAACAGAGTTAATATTATGCCTTCCTAGTTCTAAGGCTAAAACCACCATGGGCACCGCACATGCGGCCCTCCGCGTGAAGATTCCACGAACCGCGCACCCGCAGGTGCGACCCGCCGCGAGGACGGCTGTCGTCGAGGGGGGGGGGGGGGCGCCGGGGGGGGGGGGGAGCCGCCCGCAGGCGCAAATATTTCCGCGTTACCCGCCCCCGCGAGCGCCGCCAAGGCTGCAATAGTTTCCGCGTATCCGCGCCGCGTGCGTCCGGCAGACGCATATATTCCCTGACGGGAATGAAAAATATATATATATAAGAGTCATTCATTTTTTTTTAAATACTAAAAGCATTTCAAATATACATGAGCTATTCATTTTTAATTTCCTACTTAAACATTTTTTTAAATTAAGACATTTTCCGTGAACAGGATAAAACTGTAACATCATTACAGACTATTATTGTAAACACATATAATTTATTAACATTATTTTTAACTTATACTTTTTACTTAATACTTTTTAATTATATAAATTTTATTACAAATTGTATGTAGAAGAAAAAGCCAAATGTCTGATAATAAAATCATTTTAATTTACTACAATTGTACGAAATTTTACTAAAAAGCATTTAACATTACATACCTTAAGGCAGTAAATCAGTAATAAATCAATAGAGATGTTACCTAACACCTAGGGGGGGATTAGTAGATTGCTTTGTTTTACTGTTTTACTGCTTTAACTCATGTTTAACTGCTTTAACTTTCTGCTTTACCTGCTTTAACTTTCGCTTTACTGTTTTAACTTTCTGCTTAACTGCTTTAAACTTTCTGTTTTACTGTTTACAGCTTTCTGTAAACTGTTTTAACTTTCCTGCTTTACCTGTTTTAACTCACATGTTTTATTGCTGCTTTAACTCATATATTATATTAACATTACATACTTAACAGCAGTAATCAGTAATCAATAGAGGTGTTATTAACTAACACCTAGGGGGATTAGTATGCTTTTGTTTTACTGTTTTTACTGCTTTTTAAACTATCTGCTTTAATGGCTTTAAACTCTCTGTTTTATGCCTTAAAATATCTGACTCCACTAGCTTTAACACTATCTGCTTTAACTGCTTTAACCTATCGCTTTACTGGCTTTAACTTTCTGCTTTACTGCTTTAACTCATATATTTAATTAACATTATGTTTCTTTTATATTTTTTGTTTAATACTTTTTATTTTTATTCTCTTTATTCTTTTTAATTTTATTTTTATTATTTACTTTTATTAATTTATTTGTGTTTAATACTTTTATTTTTTATCTTTTTTTATTCTTTTTATTTATTTTTTATTATTTTACTTTTAATGAATTATTGATGTTCGTCTTAAATGTCTTCTTTTTTTATCTTCTTTTATTGTATTTAATATAATTTTTATTATTTTATTCTTTTATTCCTTAATTTATTTTGTTTTAATAACTTTTATTTTCATTCTTTTATTCTTTTTATTTTATTCATTACTTTTATTATTTATTACTTTTTTAATTAATTATTTTATTTTTATTTTTTTTATTATCATACTTAGTGTTATTTACTTCAATCCTATTGTTAATTATTATTTAGAACACACACACATACACACAGCACATTCACTTATATCACACATTCCACTAATGACACTTATAACAAACATTCACTATGCACTTACATTTAACCATAGACACTTACATTTACACTTAAACACACACACACAATATATATATATATCACAGATTTACTTACACTCACAACCAGATTTACTTACCATCAGACACACAGATTTCACTGTACACACGGACAACACAGGCCACAGATTGTACTTACAAACACAGGATTAGCTTACACTCAGACAGGATTTAGAACTTACACTGCACACACCGAATTTAACTTATACACACATAACACACAGCAGATTTACTTAACACACACAGATTTTACTTAACACACACAGATTTACTTACATCTCGCATTTAATTACTTACAACACACACACACGAACACACTGTGTCCACACGACACACACACAAAAACACCCACACACACACGCACACTCACTTACACACCCACACACGCACATTCACTTACACATATAACGTATAATTTATGTAAACATTTTATGTTTTAAATTAAACACGTACAATTTATATTAGTCATTCTCATATATAACAAAATTATTTCAAATTTCTTAAAACTTCTATAATAAATCAATCATTATCTTTTGAACAGAATCGTATTATTAAACTGTAATACTTTTTGTTTATAAATTTATAACTAACAAGTTTTTAAAATATACTTTTTAGTAAAATTTATGAAATTTTATTAAAACAATATATTTTACGTACCTTAAAGAAATAAATCAGAAAATCAGTAAAGTCAGCCCCTAGCAACCCATCTACACACCAAGCTATGGCCACGTTAGTTCTTATTGACTTACTGCTTTACCATCTTTAGCCATGTCAACTAGATAATAGTTTACAAAATAATTCTTCTTCTGCTAACATAACAGTATTTTTAAAATCATTCTAAGTTTTTTATTTAAAAAATAACAATGTATTCCTTACATTTGTATAATTATTCGCTGTCGGATGTTAACTTAAAAAATATTTCAAGATTTTTTAAATAAGTTGGATTTGCTTTATTAATATTATCTATGTACATTGACATCCAACACGAGAAAACACAACAACCCGCACTCAGTACAGATACGAAACTGACCTCTCTCTGTAAAATGGGTTGAAAATAACTACTTTAGCCCTAAATTTAGGATAATCCGTTTTGTACTCCGGGCGATTTAGGCCTAATACCGGTTCAAAATATAATTTCAAAAACTGACCTTCTAACTGACGACCCAATAATCTTACGTTAAGGCTAAATTTAGGCCCTAATATTTTAGGATAACCTTTTTGTATCACAGGCGGATTTAAGCCTAATACCAGGTCAGTTTGAAGTATATACAGAATCGAGAATCAATGTTATTATTTTATAAATATATTTCAAACTGAAACATGCCTGGATGGTAAAGATCCCTTTGGATCAGGTGAAGGAAATGATTTACACTTCTCTTGTGAGTGACGGAGTAATCCTTATCTCTATATGAACCTCGTATGTGATTGGTCGAGAAATTATTTTAATTCAGCTTTTTTGTTTAAGTATGAGAAGCATGTTTGTTTGCATATCCTGAGCCCCAAGTTTCTTTTTATTAAAACTCTTAACATTACATGGTAAGTACGAAACGAAGAGAAAAAAAAGGTACATAAAACTTGTATTATCTAACATTAGAAAATTTAAATATTTATATATATTAACTACTTTATATATATAATAACTAATATATATATTATATAGTATAATATATTAATATATTAGGTATATATATATATATATATAATATATATATATAATATTATATATAAATAAGGTAAAAACAAGTAAAACAATTCAGTATATAAACGTGTTTAATATTATTTACAATGGTTTTATATAAGGTTAACATTAAATATAATACAGGATTATTATTATATATAACACCCACAATGATTTTTCGCCTATTTTTATAATTAACATTTTTAATTCTTTTGCAAATAATGCCAATCATTTATATCATTATTGATGATATAGTTTCGTGTCTCAGTAATACCTTCAGTTAACACATACGTAAAAAGTCCCGCTCAGATATCATAGTATAATTACATTCTGGGTCACCTGCATAAAAACATTCTTGCCCATTGGTTTCTCTAAGTAGATAAGATGTTATTTTTAGTACGTCATATAGAACTATATGAGGCGATCGATGAGCGCTTAGGATCATCGATCAGGGTTTATTCTTAAATGCGTAGTATTCTTGGTATACACATGTAATGAATTACGGTTACGTAATTAGATAACACATATGTTCTTCTTCAGCTGTATGTAACATGCGCTTACGTACCTCTAACATAAATTTCATCTGCGCTAGGCCTGAAGATGTGAATCCAAATGATGCTAGGTTCAAATACGGTTGTTTCATTATTTCTCACCCATAATCTAACTTCCAAGCTGATTATGTTCTTGATGTTTATAAAATGCTAGAGTAAGTTTTGCTTATGCTGGTTTCTTCGCACAGCGCTAATTACGACTGTTCGGTCCAATTCTAAAGCTGAACTTGGTTTAAGTATTCTGTAAGCCTCTTCAGTGTGATTACACTATACAGAAGTAATTATGACTGGACTCATGAAAAATACGCTTGGATTTATAACAGGGTGATTGAGATAAGCACACTTGAAAATTCAAATCCATCGGGTTTTCTTTTATATAAGAATGAAACCCAACTTCCTGGGATCTTGATTTCCCACTGGACAATGTCTTTGTCTATTGAGGGTATACATGTTATAGGTGAAATCATGAATATAACTTACGTGAAAATAGAGCACTTGTTTATTACATACCAAGAACTTGTGCACCGCTTAAGAGGCCAAAATCGAGTATGATTTTAATGAGTTTGGTCTAAAACATACCGACTGCTAAATATAATTTCAATCCAATCAGAGTGCCTCAAGGGATAGAAAAAACATGCTTTTTCAGTACCTAAACAAAAGCGATAAAATAATTCTCGACCAACCACATACGAGGTCATATAGAGATAAGGATTACTCCGTCCACTCAAAAGAAAGGTAAACATTTCCTTCTTAACTGCTTAAAGGATCTTTATATAATAGATATTCAAGTTTGAAAATATTTATAAAATAAATAACATTGTCTGATTCTTGTCTATCCTGGAATTACCTTTTGACCTGGTATTATACTTGCTTAAATCCGCTTGTGATACAAAAAGGTATTATCCTGAAATTTAGGACCTAAAATGTTAGGCCTAACGTAGATTATTGCACACATTTTACAGAAAGGATCAGTATTGAAATATAATTTTGGCCTGGTATTAGCCTAAATCGCCCGCGGGGTACAAACGATATCCTAAATTTAGGGCTAAAGTAGTTTTTTCAACCCATTTTACAGAGAGAGGTTAGTTTCGTATCTGTAACGAGTGCGGGTCGTTGTGTTTTCTCGTGATGGGTTGGATTGTTCATCGTACATAGTAATAATAAGAAATCCAAATTATTTAAACAAATTTGAAATATTTTTTGTTCACATCGCAGCGAATAATATAAAATGTAAGTGAATAATTGTTATTTTTAAATAAAAACTTACAAATGAAATTTTAATAAAATAACATGATATCGTTAGCAGATGAAGAACTTATTTTGGTTATTTTTAATACTTATTACATCGGCTAAAGATGAGTAAAGCAGTAAGTCAAAGAAGAACAAAAACGTGGCATAGCTTGGTGTTAGAGGGGTGCTAGGGGCTGACTTTACTGATTTACTGATTTATTGCTTAAGGTACGTAAAAATATATGTTGTTAAATAAAACGTTTCTAAAATTGTTTAACTAAAAGTTATTTTAAAATGCTTGTTAGTTATCAAATTTATAAACCACGAAAGTATTTAACAGTTATAAATAATTCCTTTGTTGCAAAGATAATATTTGATTTATTATAGAAGTTTTTAAGAAACTTTGAATAATTTTAGTTATATTTTTTTGGGAAAAAAAAAATAATGAGTAACTATATGTAAGTGTTTAATTAAAGACAAATCAATGGTTTTAAAATAAATTATACGTTAATGTGTAAGTGATGTGCGTGTGTGGGTGGTGTAAGTGAGTGTCGATGTGTGTGTGGGTGTGTAAAGTGGAGTGTGCGTGTGTGTGTAGTGTGTGTGTGTAAGTAAATCTGGTGTGACTGTAAGTAAATCTGTGTGTGTAAATAAATCTGCTGTGTTGTAAGTAGAATCTGTGTGTCGTATGTGTGTCTAAGTAATTCTGTGTGTTGAGTGTTGTAAATTCATGTGTGAGTAGGTAAGTATATTCTGTGTGTGTAAGTAAATCTAGTGTGTGTGTCGTGTGTAGTAAATCTGTGGTGTGAGTGTAGAGTTATCGGTGGTGAGTGTAAGGTAAATCTGTGTACGTTAATCTGTGTGGGTATAAGTGTAAATGTAAGTCGTCTATGGGTAAAATGTTAGTGTCATAGTGATGGGTAAATTCAAGTGTCATAGTGAATGTGTGTATAAGTGTAAGGTGTGGTGGGTGTGTAATGTGTGTGTCTAAATAATAATAACAGTAGGCATGAAGTATAAATTAAACTAAGTATAGATGAATAGAAGAATATTATAAAAATAAATAATAATGAAGTAAAGTAAAAAATGATAATAAAATAAAAAGGAATAAAGAATAAAAATAGAAAAAATTAAAAATATAATAAAATAAAGATAAAATACAAAAGAATAAAATAAAAGAATAAAAAAATAAAAATAAAAGTATTAACAAATAAAATAATAATAAAAGTAATAATAAAATAAATAAAAAGTGATAAATAAGAATAAAAATAAAATAAGAAATAAACATATAAAATATGATGAAGAAAGTAATAAAAACAAAAAGTAAAAGAATAAAATAATGAAATAAAGTATTAAAACAAAATAAAGAAAACCTAATGTTTAATAATATATCAATCAACCAAAAACTGTACAGTTAAAGCATGTAAGCAGATATGTTAAAGCAGTAAAGCAGAGAGTTTAAGCAGTAAAGCAGATCAGTTAAGCAGTAAACAGAGGAGTTTAAAGCATAAAGCGATAGTTATAAGCTAAACAGTAAACAAAAAGCCAACTAATCCGCTAGGTGTTAGGTAACACCTCCACCTCTATGGATTTACTGATTTACTGCTTTGAAGGTATGTAATGTTAAATAAAATATACTGAGTTACATAGGCAGGTAAAACATGTGAGTTTAAAACAGTAGCAGAAGTGAACAGTAAGCGCAGAAAGTTTTAAAAACAGTAAAGCAAGAAAGTTAAAGGCAGTAAAGCAGAAAGTTAAAGCAGTAAAAGCAAGAAAGTTAAAGCAGTAAAGCAGAAAGTTAAAGCAGTAAACACATAGAGTTAAAGCAGTAAACAGTAAAACAAAAGGCATACTAATCCACATCCCTTAGGTGTTGGTTAACACCTCTATTGATTTACTGATTACTGCTTTAAGGTATGTATGTATTTTGTTTTTCAGTAAAAATTTCCGTTAACATTATTGTAGTTATTAGAGTGAAAATGATTTTATATCAGACCTTTGGCTTTTCTTCTTACATACATTTTTTAAAAATTTATAAATTAAAGAAGTATTAAGTAAAAAGTATTAAGTAAAAAATAATGTAATAAATAAAGTGTGTTAAATCATAGGTCTGTAATGAGTTAGCAGTTTATGTCTCTGCCATATGTTGTTAATAAAAAATGTTTAATAGTGAATAAATGAATGACTAAGAGTATACGGCGGGTTGGATTCGTTGCGTTGGCTATGTTCTTGAGGGGTGGTTGGAGACGGTCAGTTGAAATGTTACGTATGGGAAATAAATGAGATGACTCATATTTATCTATATTTTTCATTCCGCGCAGGGAATACTTGCGTCTGCGGATCGCACGCGCGGCGATACGCGGAAATATTTCTGCGCCTGCGGGCGCCTCGCGGCGGGCGGGTACAGCGGAATATTGCGCGCCACTGCGGTCGCTCGCGGCGGGCGGGACGCGGCGGGTGCACCTGCGGGGTGCGGGGTTCGTGGATCTTCACGGCGGAGGCTCGATGCGTGCCCTGGTGGGTTAGCTATAATGAACTAGGGGAAGGCATTAATATTAACTACTGCTTCTTTGTGGTAGAGATGAGCCATTCAAAGATGATTTCATCAAGAGATGAATCATCAATATAGATAGGTATCTAAAGATGACTTTTCATCAAAGATCGAGTTCATCAAAGGATTGAAGCGCTTCAAAAGTTGGGCTCAAAGTTTAAGGCATTAAGCTGAGAGCATCAAAAGTTGAGAGACATCAAAACGTGATAGGCATCAAGTTGAGCGCATCAAAGTTGAGGCATCAAATATCGACTGTGTGAGTGTAAGGTGTATCTGTGTGATGGTGTGAATGTAAGTGTTGGAAGTGTATATGGTTTAATGTTAGTGTCTATGGAGAGTGTAAGTAAGTGCCTATCTGCAAGTGTAAGTGCTTATAAGTGCTATAAAAATACTAACTGTCATAGTGAATGGTTGTATAAGTGTCATAGTGTATATTAATATATATATATAGTATCATATTATATATATATATATATATATATATATATATTAGTATATATATATATAATGTTTTTTATATATACTAGGTAATATATATATATATAATATATATATATATATATATAAGGGATATAAGTGGTAGAAAAATACTAACATCATATAAAGAAACATCCTAGCAGGCTTATAATATACACCATTACGAATCCTCATAACCTTATAACCTAGGGGTAGACACCCCTATTAGGGGCTATTCGGGGCTCAGGGAGGCTAGAAAAGGCTGAAAAAAGTGGGGCCTTCAGTTGGCACTATGTGGCACCCACCCACTTGGCACTATGTGGCACTCACTTGGCACTTTGGCTACTACACTGGCACTATTGGCACTCATTGGCACCACTTGCGCACTCACGACTGGCACTGCACCTGCATTCATAGAATAATCATAGAACACTAAAGAACATCACTAGATACTTCTTACGGTGGTTGGGAGCCATCTAAGCCATCAAGTTAGCGTGGGTCAAAATTGACCCATGGTAATGGGCAGGGTCAAGGTTAAGACATCAAAGTTGTAGGGGTACGTGTAGGCTAAGTGAAGGTTGGGTGAGTCTAGGGTGTAGGGTGAGGTGAAGGCCTGGGGAGCTAGGTGAGGTCGGTAGGTGATAATGGCTAGGTGAAGCTGGGTGGAGGCTAGGTGGTGAAGGTGTAGGCTAGGTACAGGCTGGGTGGATATCTAGGTGTAGGTGTGGGCTAGGTGAAGGATGGGTGGAGGCTAGGTGTAGTTGTAGGTGTAGGCTCTAGGTGTAGGTGCAGGTGTAGGTGTAGGCTAGGTACAGGCTGTGGTGGATTAGGTGTGTAGTAGGTAGGCGTAAAGGTGAAGGATGGTGAGGCTAGGTGTAGGATGTACGGAGATAGGTGAGGACAGGTGTAGGCTTGGGTGTGTCAGGCTATGAATGTAGGCAGGGTAGTAACGGGAAGCGGTGAGTAGCGCTATGTAGGAAGGCTGGGTGAATAGGCTATATGGAGGCTAGGTTGTAGGGCTAGTGTGTGATGATGTTGTGCTGGTGTAGTGTGTGTGGTGTGCTGTGTGGTGTGGCGCGCGCGCCGCGTGTGATAGGATGATTACCAGGGGAAATATAAAAAAATAGGGCTAAGCCCACTAAAGGGGGGCCAAAAATTACTCGTGGGCCAATTGACCCATGGAAGACCAAGAGGGTAGGCCAAAATTGACCCATTGGAAGACAAGAGTAAGCCAAAATTAACGTGGGTACCAAAAATGGCCCCCAGCGAAGATCAAAGGGTAGACCAAAAATGTAGCCGTGGGCAAAATATTGACCCTGGCCGAAAAAAATTAGGGGGAGCGTAAAATAGGGGCAATTACGGTACAACGGTTATGCTGATGCTGACGCAACCGTTTGGCGCAAGCCTTCTTCGAAGGGTTGCCAACAAATCAAGGTTGCCGAAATTAGGGTTGCCAAAAATTAGGGGTGCCAAAAAATACCGTGGGCCCAAAATGACCCATGGAAGCCAAAGGGGTGGTCGAAAAAAAGGTAAAGTCCCAAAGGTCAGGGCCCAAAAAAAGTTAAGGTAAAAAAATTCAGGTTGCCCAAAAATTAGGTTCTCAAAATTGTACCGTAGAATAGAAAAGGGTTCGCCGAAAAAAATTTGGTTCTCAAAAAATTTCGGATTCTCAAAAAAGGTAAGGTAAAAAATTCAGGTTGCCCAAACAGGTAACAGGTCAAAAAAGGTCGCGGTCAAAAAAAAGGTCAAAAAAGGTCCGCGGTCACTTTGCCACTCAATATCCCTGCTCTCTACTACTTATGAATATATATGTATACTATATATATATTATATATAGTATATATATATATAATATGATATATATATAGTATATATATATATATATATATATATATTATAATATATATATATATATATATATATATTATAACTATATATAATAGATATATAATATACTGATATATATATAATATATTTTACACTTGACACCGCCGCTCACGGGCAGAGCCTCATTCAAGGAGGGGGTGTTGAACATCTCAATATTCATCTAACGCAAATCACGCAGATGAGCACAGACGCAGGCCTTAATGAAGGGAGATTAAATTGAGTAGGAAACTCAGAAGATGGAAGAAATTCCACAGACAGAGTGGCAGGAAAGAAGGAAGCACGGCAGCGAACAAGCTGTAGTTACTAATATCAACACAAAACTCATGTGCGACACAGCACCACCTGTGTGCTTCGTGGCGTGCGTAAAGGTGGTGGTAACGCGAGTGGATAGTTCCTCGAGCTTCTTGCCAGCTACGGTACCTTAGAAAAGAGATAAAGCACCACATCGCGCCGCAAAGATAGAGGGTCAAGTTGAACTAGAAAGTACAGGACAGTTTAAGAATGTAACAATGATACAGGCGGGATTGAGAACCCTTGTATTGCTGGAGTAATTGAGAAAGAGGAAAAAAAGTCTCGGCAAGTCTAAACAGAACTCCAGTTCTTTGAGGCCGCCCTACGAACCGTTGTGATGTGAGGTTTCCAAGATATCTTACTTGTTTATGTTAAGGCCAAGAATGTTTATGTTGCAACAGGAGAGACGAGAGAAAAGTCGAAAGAGATGGAAAGTTAGAAGGTTTCTTAGAGAAGGAGATTTGTTGAAGAGTTGAGTTTTTAAAGATTAAATTTCACAAGGTTCAGAAGACCCCACCCGGAAATTCTGTGCAGATCAGGGAGAAATAGAATCGAAAGGTTAAAGACGAAGAGGCAATTCTCAGAAGTAAAAGAGTTTAGAGAATTGAAAATTAGTTGAGAATGAAGGGTCCGAGTCATCGGCCATATGAGGTGGACAGAGTTTGATGTCAGGTGACGAAGATCATAATGAAAAGCAGGCAATTAAAAGTAGGGAGACAGATCAAACCCTAGAGAAACACACATTGACAGAAAAAAAGAAAGAATCTCCCAATCAACAACAGCCGATATTGAGCGATTTGAAGAAAGCTAGACATATAATAATCAAGAGAAGGAGAAAGCCAAAGGAGGGGAAGCTTGGAGAGCATTTGACGCGTGTCAATCCCGTCAACTGCTTTTGGACTATGTCCAAGTCCCACCACGCAAGTCTCCCCGTGTTCTAAGGGCGGAAACATAAATCTGTTAAGATAGGAAAGTATCAGAAATCGCCAGTAACCCGAGTGCCGAGCCGTTTACTGGCGATCGGAAAGAAGGGATGAGATTCCAGAATGGTCTAAGAAGTGGAGAGTTGAGAAGGTTTACAAAGAATGCTTAGATAGAAACAATTGAGCCTCTTGGGGCGATAGCTTAGAAGGATCAGAGCGGCTTTCCTTTTTCGGAATTTGGTTGGACATATGCGCCCTTCCAACCTGAGGGAAAGTGCTAGTATGAGACATAGAGAAAATAGTAAGTTGAACTGAGGGGGGGTCAGTACGGAAGCACACTCCCTCAAACTCGGGGAGAAATGCCATCTCGACGGGCCACCCCGCCTTTCCCTTACGTTCATACGATTTTACAGAAGCCCATCGCACCCGTTCAAGAATGTAATCAAACAGGGCAAAGGCATAGTGACAGATATGAGAAGGAAAGGAGAGGGGAGGGAATGCCAGATATCGTACCAGGGGTTGAGTTACGAGGAAATAGGAGGCCGAAGAATTTCCTTTTCAGTTGGAGTAATTAAGCAACAGAAACCATCAGAGCGAGATAAGATGAGGAAGGATGATTTGACAGAAGTGTTAGAGATGGTTTTTGGGCAAGGCCAGAAGAAATTTTCAAGGTAGGGGAACCAAGGAGGTCATCGCACTTTTCGTTTAATGAAGTCCGCTTTGCTCGTCGAGGTATCCCTGCAACGATTTCTAGGCTGAATGAATTTAGCGAGCAGTGATAGGAGATGAGAATTTTTCCACACCCGGTACGCACTGTCTTCTAGCCTCAATGGCCAGAGAGCAAGCAGGCGATCGGAACCATGGATTTTGAAGGAGAAAGAAGATTTAGTCGAAGAGATGAACCTGCTCAATCCATCGACGATGACAGGCCTCCCAGCCGAAGCGTCTTTCAGGTACAAAGCAGTCACTGCCAGATATATAATATATTATATATATATATATATATATATAGTATAAGTAATATTATATATTTATTATATATATAATATAAATATATAGTATAGTATATATTAGATGATATATATATATTATATATATAATATATATATATATAATATGTATTTAAAAAAGAAAATATAATTATATATATACTGGCAACTATGGTCTAGTACATATACTGGCAACTATGTCCCAGTTGATCTGGCAACTATGACTAGGCTACTTTTTCTTTTTTTTTCTTTTACAGTCTTGATTCGCACAGTGCGAGAAAACGAAAATAACCTATGGGAATGTTCACAACTTTGCGAAGTGACTAACTTTTTTCCTCAGAGACCCGCCAAATAATTTTTTCTTTTCTTCCTTACTATTTTTTTAGAGTCTATGCTGTGATTTTCATAAAAATCTGTTATAAGGGAGTTATTGTAAATAATTACCATATATTATATATACATATGTATATATATAATATTATATATTTTATATATAGCATCTAGAAACTATTATATATGTTATATATATATAATATAGTATTATATATATAATATATATATTATATATATATTAATATATTTATATATATACAGTGGCGTATCCAGGGGGGGGGGCCATGGCCCCCCCCGAAATTTTATAGACCTAAAAAATTTTAAGTATCATATCTGTTAATAATATAAAGTGCAGAGGTTAAATTAATTTTATATAATTCGTGGCTGTCAGCAGGGCCGGATTTACCTATAAGCTAAAAAAGCTATAGCTTAGGGCCCCGAGGTATAGGGGGCCCCAAAAATCTAGATGGCAATTAAGTAGAAAACAGTTTTGGATGTGATTTAAAAACAGAAGGATACTTTCAGTTTATCTGTAGGATTAAACTCCACGACCTGTCCCATGATAGAAGCCTCACTGTTATTGTAAGGTATGTCGCACAGGATAATGGGCTCCATATTGAACGTTTTCTAACCTTCCTAGAGCTGAGTAGCCATACTGGGGAAAGTATGGCTAAGATGATGCATGATTACCTTACAAATGAATGTGAAATAAATTTTAGAAAGTGTCGAGGCTAGTCATACGATAATGCTGCCAATATGTTTGGCAAATATAAGGGTATGCAAGAAATGTTTTTAAAAATTAATAAGTATGCTATATATGATCCAATGTGCAGGTCATTCCGTTGAATCTGGCTGGCTAGAGCAAGCAGTTAACGCTGCTTAGATGCGGTAAACTTTTTTGGAATTGTTCAAGAAATTATGATTTCTTTTCAGCTTACTACACACATAGATGGGCAGTGCTGTTGTCATTTTTCAAAGATCATTCAAAAGTTCCAAAGTCTTTGTCAAAGACTAGATGGGAAGCCTCATCTCAAGGGCCACAAACTGCACTACTTGACAGTTACGTACGAATATTTTCTGGCATTGCTTCAGTTGTATAATTGATGCAAGAGAAGGTGAAACAAGACTCGAGCCAAACATTTGAATAAGAATGGAGAACTAGAATTTATGATAATGTTATATTTGTGGGGTTATTTGCTGGATGATTTCACGGTTCAGTTAGTCACTGGCATGATGTAAATAGTAAATTATATGCTTCACTTTCGAATTTTGTTAAAGGTTCCAGAAATCTATTTGATTATTTTGAAAAACAAGCAAAGGACAAATTGCCTGATGTTGATTATAAGAAAAGAAGATCTAAAAGGAGGCTTATATGCGAAGATGATGCTTTAGACTTTAGAGAATCTTCCGCCAAGAGAGAAGTTCAGAATCAAAATATTTATACCTGTGATGGATGCATTAGAATCAAATTTGGCACAAAGAGCATCAGTAGACAATGATGCTGCAAAAAGATTTTCCTTTTTAACAAAATTAGATGCTACAGAAGAAGAGATTCGAGAAGGTGAGTTAATACATTAAATCAAACATATCCTGAAGATGTGGACATGAACTTTGCTGGAGAACTCAAGCACTTTCATAAATATGTTAAACATTGTCAAGAACCAATGAGCAATGATAATATGAAACACATCCAAGGATCTGTACGACAATAATATTAATGATCATGTCTCAATCAGCATTCCCTAAGTGTAGAATCAACTTCTGAGAAAGTCCTTTGTATGAATGGTTACAATTGGCCATAGAGAAAGATCTTTCTCCAAATGACGAGGGATAAAAAATGAATTTAGACTACACAATGTCTCAACTAAATTATTTACCATCGATGGCCTAGATGGCATAGAAAGTGACAAGCTACGCTAGTTTAATCATTTGTGACATCCAATCGGTACCTTTGCTTGTCAATGCAAGAAAATAGAATATTTTCATTGTAGATCATGTTTGTCGAATATCTTGAGAAGGTCAAAACTCTCCCTAATATTTATATATATAGTATAGATATATATATTATATTATATATATATATATTATATATATCTATTATATATAATATATATATATATATAATAGTATATATAATAATAATATATATAATATATATATAATATATATATTATATTAATAATATATACTATATATATATATATATATTATATTAATATATATACTATATTACTAATATATATATATATAATATATATAATATATATATATTATATATACTATATATTATATATATATA
>JABUQX010087814.1:27500-30000 GCA_015478945.1 Trachelipus rathkii
GTCAAAGGAAGATTTGGATGAGGAAATGAATATTCAGTCAGTCAAAAATAAATAAAAATTAAAAATAATAATTATACCTTTGTATTATAAATACTAATATTACATAACGAAATCAAATGTTATATAAGAATATTCACTTCTTGAAGATACAAGAAAATAAGAGTTACTGCTAAAGTGGGAAGATTCGGACAAGATATGGGATAAATCTTTTCACAAGGTGTTATGGACCCGTAAAGTAGGAAAAATGACGACGGCGAATTAGGGTCCATGGGGACAAATCAATGAATAATTGGCGAACAGATTGAGGGTGTGGCACGCAAAATTTGCAAATGGGAGGGGGGGTTCCGGCATATAGTGACTGTGAGTGATATTGGTGTGGCCATACGGAGGCCGTGCAAGTATCACCTCGTGTAATCGCTTTCGTCGGTGGGAGGAAGACAACTCACCGATGATCGGCTGTATATTTCTAAGTTTCGCTCCCCGCTGATCATTCGTCCAGCAATAAGATCGAAAAACTTGTCGGAGAGCAAGATAGTAATCGGTCGATGGGAGGTAGCCTTGTCGAATGGCATCCGGGAGATACCTAGAACAACACCGAAAAGAGGAAGTGGCCATTTTGGTCTCTCTGTCAGCGATTTCATTGCCAGTTACCCCTACATGAGAGGGGGTCCAACATAAAAAATTTGTTTCTTAACGGGAATGGAGCAGCCGAAGAAAATTGTTGTAACAGTGGATACCATTGTGTTTTTAGAATAAAGGGGTTTTAAGCGCTTGTAGAGCGCTAAGCGAATCTGAATAAATGACATAAGAGTGATCTTGGTTAAGGATTAGAATTCGAGAAAGGGCAATCATTATAGCCATTAATTCTGCGTAAAAATTGGATCGCAGTGAGGGGAGAGGGTATGGGAGAGGTTGCGGTCAGGAAAGACAGCAGATGCGCCCACACTATTCCCTGTTTTAGAGCCGTCAGTAAACTCATCATTGACTGCGGAATGAGACAGGAATGATGCTTTTAACAGGGCAACCGGATGGCTAGATATGGAAAAAGAGGTCAGAGCCAAGCAAATGGTGGGAACAGGGAATAGCCAAGGTGTGGGCCCTTCGTCGTAGAGAAAGGCCAGCACCTTTTGCAAGGGATGTTAAGGATATTTAGGATGTATGTACCGTGTTTGCAAATGGCCAGTAATTGGGATTCTGAGGTATCTTCTGCAGAATCTGTGTCAGAGCAGACGGTATTGGGGTTTTGAAACGAAGATAGCTTGTACACATAATGTATTCTCTTTGAAGAGAGAGTGGCATCACATTGGCTTCAACTTCCAGGCTCACCCGTGGGGACCGAATCTGGAAAACTCCAGTGGAGATTCAGATCGCCTCATTTGGATGGGATCTAATAGGTGCAGTAGCGTTCTGGATGTCTGGCCGTATACTGCACAGCCATAGTCCAGTTTCAATCGGATTAGGGCGATGTAAAGACGTAAAAGGGACTTTGCGATCAGCACCCCAAGATATTGAGGCGAGATGAAGGTCAAGGTCAAGCGCGCGATGAACAAGTTTGTTTTCAGGTAGTTTAATATGTGTGCAAATGTTATGGGGGGGGGGGGGGGAATGGTAGATCCATCTAGAATAAGTCCACCAAATTTACCTGTGAATAACAAGGAATAGGCGAACCTTATAGGTTAGGTTCGCTGGAAGAAGGTGGCAAGCTCTTCGATTCCCTTTTTTTCTTATATATATATTATATATATAATATATAATATATATATATATATTATATATATATAATATAATATATATATATATATATATATATATATATATATATATATTATTATATAGTATTTAGTGATTAAAGGACAAGTTTATATATATATATATATATATTATTATTATTTATATATATATATATATTATATATATATATATAATATATATATGTATATATATATATATATATTAGATATATATATTATATTATATAATATAATATATTATTATTATTATGTATTATTATTACATTCACTTTTGTCCCGCTTGAGCGGGGTAGTGGTGCGTACAGCTCCCTCATTCACACCCCCTCTCATCTCGCCCTCACCACCTCCCTCACCGCCACTCTATCACCCTCGCCAACACCCTACCCTCTTCCTCCCCCATCCCTCCCTCCTCCAGCATCTCCTTTATTCCATCCATCCACCTCCTTCTTGGTCTCCCCCTCCCTCTCCTTCCTATCCCCTCCGCCTCCCAAACTCTTCTAACCACTCTCTGTTCCTCCATTCTCACTAAATGCCCATACCATCTTAACATTCCCTTCTCCGCTCTTCCCACCAACCCATTCCTCCAATCACATCTCTCCCTCACCACCCTATTCCTAATCCTCTCCCTTCTACTAACCCCACAAACCGCTCTCAACCCCTTCATCTCAAATACTTCCAACTTCTTCCTGGACCTGGCATTCAACCCCCACGTTTCACACCCATACAACACCGCTGGTACACAGATTTTC
>JABUQX010087814.1:37500-55000 GCA_015478945.1 Trachelipus rathkii
AGTAAATCAGTAAGTCAAACCAACCACCCAACCACCCTCCTGTCCAGACCTTGAACTAATGATCTAATTGATCTAATTGATTCAAGTCCACATTTCGAGTATCATATGGATAAACATAACAAAAACAAAAGTTTTTCACATTAATAAAGCTTACTTAGCATCATCTAAACCTGAATATAACCCCCAAAGACAAATCTGACACGTCTTAATCTTAAACAGAAATAAACTGTTAACGTTAACAAAGTTCCACATTTAACAACAGTAAAGTAACTAACATAGCAAACAAAGACGTAACCTATTCAAACTTTGTCAAGGCATGTCTCTAATATAACAATGTTAATTTTACATTAACATGGTAATATTTAGCAAACTAATTTAAACCCCAATTCCTTGTGTTAATTATCATACAGAGCAGCGAAGGTATGCTAACGTAACAAAGTTTTCAACATTAATAAAGGCCAAACATAACCATTGCTAGACAAAGAATTAATATACAGACAAACTGACACATCTTAAGCAAGAATAAACTGATAACATTAAACAAAGGTGTCCAAAACTTATCCACAGTAAAAAGTAACTAACAAGGCTCACAAAAACATAATCCAGTCGCACTTTATCAAACATATCTCCAACATGACAATGTTAATTTTACATTAACATAGTAATATTTAACAAGAAAAAATTAGCATAACCTTACCTAACCTGCATAATACCTAATGGGTAAAGACAAACAAAGTAAAGTTTTTACTCTCTGTAAAGCTAAAATATGAACATAACGTACTTAAACACACAACAACCAGACGAATAAACAGCTACCATTAACAACTTAGTCAATAAAGCGAACATATGCGGGATTTTACATTAACATAGTAATATTTACCAAAAATTTATCATAACCGTACCTAACCATCATAATACCTAACGAGTAAGGACGAACAAAGTAAAGTTTTTAGACTTACCTCTTTTTAGACTCCGTCCCCATTTCAGAAAATACCAACTCTAAACATGGAAAATGATTTTATGCTTTAACCATTTGCATAAAGTGATGCAATACTTATTATATTTAACCCTCTGGCTGGAATACAAGCAATGTAGCAGTCGCCAAACGGTTTACGATTAAATATAAATGACACATCGTTGTGAATAACGAAACTCCTCGTGAAGATATCAACAACAAGCGTAGAGATTCGGGGAGATGTCTTCGTATCAGCACTGCGAAAACTATCCTACTGAAGAAAATAGTGTATAAACAACCCTTAAATGTAATGAGATTCTTTCTTTCAACCAATCAGAAGAAAGTAAACAAGAATACGACGTACGAATGAACCATATATATAAGTTCAAAAGGGTATATATTCTCGTTAGACAACAACAGTATCATTTTGGGTAAACATAAAGTTCTTTATATACTAACCAACGAATATATGCTACCGTAACATTGTTTTCACTAATAAAGCTAACATAGCATCACAGGAACTAAGAATATAATGTACATGACAAAACTGAACACACCGTTAACGTCACGAAATAACTTACTAACAATTAACAAAGTTCCACACACTTAAGTCAGTAAAGTAACTTTAGCTATTGCGTAACAAACGTAACCATCATTACTTTTCCCAAGCTATTATCTCTAAACTAATTAACGTTATTTTACATTGACACAGTAAATATTTAACAAAAAAATTTATCATAACATTGTCTAATTATCATAACAAGACCAATGATAACTGCAAACATAACAAAGTTTAAACCAAACATAACATAAATAAACATATAATTCTTTTGAATAAAATATCATAAGTAAATTGTAAATAGTTACTGATTTTTAAAGCAGTAAATCAGCTAAATCAGTAAATCAAACCACCAATCCCATCCCCACCCCTCTCTCCATGTGACTTTTGAACTATTGATCTGAGTGAATTCATGTCACAATCTCTTCGAGTATCATTTTGGGTTATAACATAACTATTACAGAAAAATAGGAGTTCTTTATATACCAACCATCGAATATTGCTAACGTAAAAACGTTTTTTACATTAAATTTAAAGCTAACATAACATACGTCTGAACTCAATTTAATATATGTACAACGATCAAACCTAACATCATTTCCTTTTATACGTACGATAATAAACTACTAACATTAACAAACCCCCGCGCTTAACAAACAGTAAACTACATTTAACACTTCATAACAAACGTAACCTATTCCACCACTTTTTCAAGCATATCTCTAACCATATCAATGTTAATTTACATTAACATCGTAATATTTAACAAAGTTTAGCATAAAACCATGTCTAAGCATTCATACTGACAAACAAAATATAATGCTTAAACGTAACAATTTTTTAACCATCACTTCGTAAATATTAAAAAATAACAAAAATTCATCAATAACATCGTCTAAATATCATAATACCCAGCGAATATATGCAAACATAACAAAGTTTAACCAAACATAACATAAAAAATAACAAATTTTATCCTAACATAACATAAAAATAGTTCTTTGAATATAAATACAACAGTAAAGCGTAATACGTTTACGATTTTTAAAGCAGTAATCAGTAAAGTCCAGTAAATCAAACCCCATCCCTGCAGTCCCCTACCTACCCATCCGCCTATGATCTATCGACGCTTTTGATTCAGGTCAATATTTCGCATTGTATCATTTTGGATCATGCAAGGTTAAATGCGTATTACTAAAATCCTTAACAAAGTGACCAATCTACCAAAGATACCAACACATCTTGAACTAAGAATTGACACTATCTTCATCAAAGTGTCACTCGTTTCGAGTATAACATCATTTGACCTGATTTGAAATAAATCGTAGAACTTTGGCCCGAATTAATTCTAGGGCAAACCTAACATTACTCAACAAAAACTTAACCTAGGCTCACGTTTCTAACACATCATCGTCAGTTAACACAGTAATATCTTACAAAAACTCATCATTTCTCTAACAAATCAGTGTTATTTTCACATTGTCATAGTAATATTTAACATAAACGTAACCTAACTTTACGAATAAGACAGTTTTCATTTTTATACCACAAGATAATCTGAAAGCAACACATTCCTTTTTGTTTATTTAACCCAGTGGGATGCCCCTTGAAAGGGTGTGAATCCTGCCGAGGGGGTCTCACCCCGAAGGGGTGTAAGCGGGCTTTACCCCTCCGAAGGAGGGGTAAGGCCTCAGCCCTTTGGGCTGAGGCCTAAAGCCCGCTTACACCCCTTCGGGGTGATCCCCCTCGCAGGATTCACACCCTTTCAAGGGGCGCATCCCCCTGCGTTCTAGCCACCTACGGCCGCCCTCATATACTCTTGGTTAATGAAAACTGTTTATTCGTAAGTTAGGTACGTTATGTTAAATATTACTATGACAATGTGAAAATAACGCTGATTTGTTAGAGAAATGATGAGTTTTTGTAAGATATTACTGTGATAACTGACGATGATGTGTTAGAAACGTGAGCCTAGGTTAAGTTTTTGGTGAGTAATGTTAGGTTTGCCCTAGAATTTTGGCAAAAGTCTACGATTATTCATAGGTCAAATGATGTTATACTCGAAACGAGTGACACTTTGATGAAGATAGTGTCAATTCTTAGTTCAAGATGTTGGTATCTTTGATAGATTGGTCACTTTGTTAAGGGATTTTGTTAGATAATACGGCTTTACCTATTGCTGATCCAAAATGATACTCGAAATATGACCTGAATCAATAGGTCGATAGATCATAGGCGGATTGGATGTAGCAGGGGACTGCAGGGATGGTGGTTTGATTTACTGATTTACTGATTTACTGCTTTAAAATCAGTAAACTATTACGCTTTACTGTGATATTTTATTCAAAGAACTTATTTTTATGTTATGTCAGGATAAAATTTTGTTATTTTTATGTTATGTTTGGTTAAAACTTTGTTATGTTTGCAATAATTCGTCTGGGATTATGATATTTAGACGATGTTATGATGAATTTTTTGTTAAATATTACGAAGTTGATGTAAAAAATTGTTACGTTAGCATTATATTTGTTGTCAGTATGATGCTTAGACATGGTTATGCTAAATTTTTGTTAAATATTACGATGTTAATGTAAAATTAACATTATATGTTAGAGAGATATTTTTGAAAAAGTGTGAATAGGTTACGTTTTTGTATGAATTGTTATGTAGTTTTACTGTTGTTAAGCGCGGAAGGGTTTTGTTAATGTTAGTAGTTTATTCGTACGTATGGTGTGTAAAGCTTTGTCGTTGTACATTATATTCTTAGTTCAGACTATGTTATGTTAGCTTTATTAATGTAAAAACGTTGTTACGTTAGCATATATTCGATGGTTGGTATAAAGAACTTATTTTTGTGTTATGTTTAACCGAAATGATACTCGAGATGTGACATGAATCACTAGATCAATAGATCAAAAGGTCATGGAGAGAGGGGTGGGGAGGGGTTGGTGGTTGATTTAACTGAATTTACTGTTTACTGCTTTAACTCCAGTAACTATTACAATTTACTATGATATTTATCAAAGAACTTATTTTAATTATGTTTGGTAAAACTTTGCTAGGTTTACAGTTATTCATTGGTCTGTATGATATTAGCAATGTTAGTGATCAATTTTGTTAAATATTATCTCTTGTGTCAATTGTAAATTAACGTTAATTTGTTAGAGAAATGCTTGGAGAAAGTATGAATAGGTTACTTTTGTACGCAATGCTAGTTACTTTACTGACGTTAAGTGTGAACTTTGTTAAAGTTAGTAGTTTATTCGTGCGTAAAGTGTGTCAGGTTTTGTCATTGTACAATATATTCTTAGTTCTGGTCATGCTATGTTAGCCTTATTAATGTGAAAACAATGTTAACGTTAGTATAATATTTCGTTGGTTAGTATAGTAAAGAACTTATGTTTTGGTACTATGTTATTGCTGTTGTTATTGTCTAACGAGAATATATTCCCTTTTGAACTGATATGGTTCAAGTATGAAACGTTTCGTAATTCGTTGTTTACTTTCTTCTGATTTTGGTTGAAAGTATATATGGATCTTCTAACATTTAAGGGTTGTTGTTATACACTTTTTGCTTCATGTATGTGTAGTTTCTTGCAGTGCTGGATTTACGAAGACATTTACTCTCCCGAAATCTCTACGCTTGTGTTGATATCTCACGAGGAGTTTCGTTATTGTCACAATCTGATGTGTCTATTTTATATTAAATTCTGTAAACCGTTTGGCGACTTTGCTACGATTGCTGTATTCCAGCCAGAGGGTTTAATATTAATAATAAGTATTTGCATGACTTATCCATGGTTTAACAACAAAAAATGAATTGTCCATGTTTTACAGTTGGTATTTCTGAAATGGGTTATTTGGAGTCTAAAAAGAGGTAAGTCCCTAAAAAAAACTTTATCTTTTGTTCGTTCTTTCTCGTTAGGGTTTGTGATGGTTATGTATCGATTTATGAACTAATTTTTTGGTAAATATGGAATATGTTTTTATATTGTTATAAATCACCGCTATGTCGCTTTAATTGACTAAGTTGTTAAGTGGTAGCTGTTTATTCGTCTGGTGTTTGTGTGTTAAGTAATTATGTTCATAGTTTAGCTTTACAGAAAGTAAAACTTTACTTTGTTTGTTTTCAACCATTAGGTGATATGGGTTAGGTTATTTTTTGCTAATTTTGTCTTGTAAATATTTATTATGTTAATTAAACGGAGGTTTGAAATTGTGTGTAAGATATGTGGATAAAATGATAAAGGATTATGTTTTTTTTTTTTTTTTTTTTTTTTTTTTTTTTTTTTTTTTTTTTTTTTTTTTATTTTTTTGTTTTTTTTTTTTTTTTTTGTTTTTTTTTTTTTTTTTTTTTTTTTTTTTTTTTTTTTTTTTTTTTTTTTTTTTTTTTTTTTTTTTTTTTTTTTTTTTTGTTTTTTTTTTTTTTTTTTTTTTTTTTTTTTTTTTTTTTTTTTTTTTTTTTTTTTTTTTTTTTTTTTTTTTTTTTTTTTTTTTTTTTTTTTTTTTTTTTTTTTTTTTTTTTTTTTGTTTTGTTTGTTTTTTTGTGAGCTGGTTAGTTAACCTTTTACTGTTGAATAAGTTTGGACCTTGTTTAATGTTATCAAGTTATTCTTTGCTTAAGAGTGGTCAGGTTTGTCGTTGTATATTATATCTTTTAGTTCTAGCAATGTTATGTTGGCTTTTATTACATGTTAAAAATTTGTAACTATCTACCTTTTTGCCTGTTTCAGTTTATGATTATTACACAAGGTTGGGTTGTTAAATTTTTTGTCTATATATTACATGTTATATCATGTAAATTAACATTGTATCTCATTTGACAAACTTGAAAAATAGTGTGGGTAGTGTTTACGTCTTTGTATGTTTATGTAGTTTACTTTCTGTTGTAAAATGTGGAACTTGTTAACGTTTACAGTTATTCTGTTTTAAGACGTGTCAGATTTTGTCTTTGGGTTAATATTCATTAGTATTTAGATGATGCTAAGTAAGCTTAATTAATGTGAAAACTTTGTGTTTTTTAAATGTTTATGTTTTATCCATAGTGATACTCGAAATGTGACTTGAATCATTAGATCAATATATAGATCATTAGTTCAAGGCTGGACAGGAGGGTGTTGGGTGGTGGTTTGATTAGCTGTTTACTTTGATTTAGGGATGTATACGTTTTTACAATTTTTTAGTAAAAATTTGAACCTTAATATTATATGATTCAATTAGATTCATAGATCTTTAGATCTTTATATTAGTTTATCAATAGATCACAACTGGTCAGGAGGGTAGTTGGATGGTGGTTTGATTTACTAATTTACTGATTTAGGGTATGTAGAACATGACAATTTAGTAAAAATTTGCCTTAATTCAATAGATTTCAATTTAGATCAATTAGATCATGGTTTGGACATGGGATGTAGCGTCTATGTATCTTTGATTTACTGATTTACTGAATTTAGGGTACGTAAAAACATGACAATTTTAAGTAAAAAATTTATACCATTATCCATGATCTAATAGATCCTAGATCAATAGATCACTAATCTGTTCAGTGTAGGGTTTGGTGTGGATGGTGGTTTGATTTACTGATTTACCTGAATTTAGGGTACGTAAAACTGCAATATTTTAGTAAAAATGAAACTATTAATCATTAAGTCAATAGAATTCAATAGATCAATAGATCAATATGTCATCACAACTGGTCAGGAGGGTTGGTGGATGGTGGTTTGATATACCTGTTTTATTTATCTGATATTTCATGGGTACCGTAAACATGACATTTTAGTAAAAATTTTTGAACCTTAATCAATAAGATCAAATAGATCATTAGATCATGGATGGGTAGGAGGTGTTGGATGGTGTTTGATTTACTGATTTACAAGTTTAGGGTATGTAAAAACGTAAATTGTAAGTTAAATACCACATAAAAAGAATAAGAATTTTTTATTTATTTATTTATTTAATTTATTTTTTATTTTTATTTTTTCATGAATTTTTTTAGATTTTCTTTTCGAAATCTACAGACCAAATAACATATATAAAGACACAATATTGTATCATTGAACACAAAATTATTTAATAAATACAGGCAGTCGCCACCGGAGCCAAGCACCGGTGCAGCTGTTCAACTCCCATTTCTGAAGTTAGACTCCTTCTCTATTCTTTCCTTCTTTACTCTTCCTTCATCCTTCTTTCTTCCTCCTTCGACCTCTGTTTTGCACTCTGTGGTTTTTCTCAGTCAGGACCCCCCTCAAGGGGGGTCCCTAGACACCCTATATGGACTTATAAACCATCATATTTCGAGTTCTACGACTCAATAACCTATATAAGGACACCAACATTGTTGTTTTACGAATGTTTATTAACTCAGCACCGCAACCGCTCCGGCACCGAGCCGGTACTTGTTTACTCCCGATTCTCTGATTCTGAATCTTCCTTATTTCTTCTTCCTTCCTCCCTTTCCTCCTCCTTACTCCTTTTTTCTTCTCTTCTTCCTCTGTTTTGCATGACCAATTGCATTTTCTTCTTTTTTTCAAAATGGGCACCCTTCCCTCCGGGGGGTCCCGCTGTGTATTTCTTTTCTGAATCCGAATGCCTGACTCGACTCCGTTCCTCCGACTCCGAATCCAGAATCTCTTTCAAACCAAGTTTCAGCTTTCTTCTACGATCAAAAATTTTCATATTTTTTTGTGGGGATACGTCTCTTTTTACGGGGGACGCAGAGGGAACTGTAATCTCGTCTCCGGACGAGATTACGTTATCATAATAGCTCACTATTCCAAATTTTAAGCCCGATACGGTTTAAGCCCCTATTACAGGGGTTTTCAGGACGGATATTTTTTGAACCTATGGGCTAAGGGTGCAGCACCCCCTATGGGTACCTTACTTGTTCACTTTAAATACTCGCGTGGGATCAGCTTATCACACACAATAATATACCAAGTTTGAAGACGATAGCTCTATTCCTTCCTAGCGAAAAGGGTGGTATCGCGCAGGTGCCAGCAATACCAGTGATTAATCGAATGTTAATTATAGTAATTATTTTCTTTCGAGTAATCTTGTTCAGTTGCTAAAGAGCCAACCGAGCACGTAGAAAGACTGATTTAAACATAGAATAATAGGGGTTAATCGATCAACGGTATAATGTCGTTAGAAACTGTCTAAAAGATCTACCGATCTTAGAAACCTTCTAGAACCAAGAAGCTTCCACTTTCGGGAGGTCTAAACCTCATTTAAAAAATCGGTCCTTTCTCAGACCTTCACGATTCGGTCTCAACCTGACTCTTAAAAGCCCTAACTTTGACGTATGCAAATCTGTCAAAATCTGAATGAAATGATGAATTTCCTTTTTCCAAGTTCAGCATGCCTTGTACATGCCTGGAATTCCAAAAACCTTCAAATGGTTTTTTCACGTTCTTTTTTTCCCTTCGACGTCAGGGCTGCCAAATGAGTAAAAAATTCCTCTCAATTCAATATATCCTCCGGAGTTGGGGATCTTTACCTTGATATTATGGCAAAACGTTAAAAAAGTTAGCTAAATGCTAAAAAGAGGTTGCTTAAATGCTAAAAATGCCAAAATTTAAAACGGGATTAGGGCGCGGCCAGAATTTAACAAAGAAAATCTGGCTTCCTGTTACTTTCCGGTTTAAATTTGGCAACAATATATTCCGTTTAAATCTAGGCCAACCTCTAATCCGCTAATTTTACGCTTTTTTTGGTACTTTTTTACTGATTTTTACCATTTTTTAGGAATGTTGGCTTACTTATTTAACGTTTTTGAAACGGAAAAAGTGAAACGGAAGCCATGATTTTTCGTTAAATCTGGCGCCCTAATCCGTTAAATTTGGCACTTTTTAGCATTTTTGGCAACTTTTTTAGCATTTTTAGCTACTTTTTTAACGTTTTGTCCATAATTCAGGTCAAGATCCCCAACTCCGGAGGATTTTGGGGATTTTTCCCATTGGCAGCCCTGCACGTCGAAGGGAAAGACTTGAAAACCATTTTGGAAGGTTTTGGAAATTCCAGTCATGTCGGCAGCTGACTTGGAAATTTCCATCATTTCATTAGATTTTGACGTTTGATACGTCAAAGTTAAGGGTTTTGAAGGTCGTTTGAGTACCGAATGTAAGTCTGGAAGACTCGTTTTTTGAGGTTTAGCCTCCCGAAAGGGAGCTTTTTGGTTCCTAGAAGGTTTTAAATGATCGGTAGATCATTTTTGATGGTTCTAATCGATTTATCGTGATCGATTACCCCTATATCGATGTTTAAATCGTCTTTCTACGTGCTCCGGTTGGCTTTTAGCACTGAAAATGATACTCGAAAGAAAATAATTACTATAATTAACATTCGATTAATCGCTGTAGTATTGCTGCCACCTGACAGAACCCACCCTTTTCGCTAGGAAGGAATAGAGCTATCGGTCTGAAACTTGGTATATGGTTATTGTGTGTGATAAGCTGATCCCACGCGAGTTTTGGTGACCGTAGGTCACCCCTAAGGGGGTGCTGCCCCCTTAGCGCCAAGGTCAAATTCGTCCTGAAAACCATGTTAGGCTTAACGTATCGGGCTAAAATTTGGATGTGAGCTATATGATGACGTAATCTCGTCGGAGACGAGATTACGTCCCTCTGCGTCCCCCCGTAAGGGGGGACGCTACCCCACAAAAAATTAAAATTGATCGTAGAAAGCTGAAACTTGGTGAAAGGATTCGGATTCGGAGTCGGAGACGGAGTCGGAGTCGGATTCAGAGTCCAGGGACCCCCCGGAGGGGGGTCCCCATTTGAAAAAAGAAGAAATGCATGGTATGCAAAACAGAGGAAGAAGAGAAGAAAAAAGGAGTAAGGAGGAGGAAAGGAGGAAGGAAGAAGAATAAGAAAGGATTCAGAATCAGAGGAGTCGGAGTCAGTACCGGCTCCGGTGCCGGAGCCGGTGCGGTGCTGAGTTAATAAACATTCGTATAACAACAATATTGGTATCCTTATATAGGTTATTGAGGTCGTAGAACTCGAATATGATGGTTATAAGTCCATATAGGGTGTCTAGGACCCCCCTTGAGGGGGGTCCTGAACTGAAGAAAACCACAGAGTGCAAAAACAGAGGGAAGGAGGAAGAAAGAAGGATGAAGGAAGAGTAAAGAAGGAAAGAATAGAGAAGGAGTCTAACTCAGAGAAATGGGAGTTGACAGCTGCACCGGTGCTGGCTCCGGTGCGATGCCGATTTATTAAATATTTGTGTAATGATACAATATTGGTGTCTTTATATATGTTATTGGGTCTGTAGATTTCGAAAATAATGGTTTCAGAACCATCATGAAAAAATAAAAATAAAAAATAAATAAATAAATAAATAAATAAAAATTCTTATTCTTTTTATGTTTTTAAATAACTTACAAATTACGTTTTACATACCCAAAAGCTGTAAATCAGTAAATCAAACCACCCAACCTACACATCTGTCCATCCATGATCTATTGATCTATTGATCTATTGATTAAGGTCAAATTTTTACTAAAATTGTCATGTTTTACGTACCCTAAATCAGTAAATCAGTAAATCAAACCACCATCATCCCACCTCGCTGACCAATTGATCTATTGATCTATTTGATCTATTGATCTATTGAAATCTAATGATTTAATGTCAAATTCTTAACTAAATTGTCATGTTTTTACGTACCCTAAAATCAGTAAATCAGTAAATCAAACCACCATCCACCCACCCTCCTGACCAGTTGTGATCTATTGATCTATTGATCTATTGATCTATTGATTAAGGTCAAATTTTTACTAAAATTGTCATGTTTTACGTACCCTAAATCAGTAAATCAGTAAATCAAATCACATAGCCTACATCCCTGTCCAACCATGATCTATTGATCTATTGATCTATTGATTAAGGTCAAATTTTTTACTAAAATTGTCATTTTTTACATACCCTAAATCAGTAAACCAGTAAATCAGTCACCCAACCTACCCTCCTGACCAGTTGGTGATCTATTATCTATGACTAAGATGATCTATGATCTATTTTCTATTGATTTTAAGATCAAATTTTTACTAAAATTGTAACGATTTTTACATACCCTAAATCAGTAAATCAGTTAAATCAAACCACCACCCAACCACCCTCCTGTCCATACGTGATTTGATCTATTATTGATCTATTGATTCAAGTCACATTTCGAGTATCAATATGGATAAACATAACATAAAAACAAAAGTTTTCACATTAATAAAGCTTACTTAGCATCATCTAAACTATGAATATAACCCCCAAAGACAAATCTGACACGTCTTAACATGAATAAACTGTTAACGTTAACCAAAGTTCCACACTTAACAACAGTAAAGTAACTAACACAGCATACAAAGACGTAACCTATTCACACTTTGTCAAGCATGTCTCTAACATAACAATGTTAATTTTACATTAACATGGTAATATTTAGCAAAAATTTACCCCAACCTTGTGTAATTATCATACAGACAGGCAAAAGTATGCTAACGTAAACAAAGTTTCACATTAAATAAAGCAACATAACAATTGCTAGAACTAAGAATGATAATAAATACAACGACAACCTGCACATCTTAAGCAAAGAATAACTGATAACATTAACAAAGGTCCAAACTTATCATCAGTAAAAAGTAACTAACAAGGCTCACAAAAACATAATCCAGTCGCACTTTATCAAACATATCCCCCAACATGACAATGTTAATTTTACATTAACATAGTAATATTTAACAAGAAAAAATTAGCATAACCTTACCTAACCTGCATAATACCTAATGGGTAAAGACAAACAAAGTAAAGTTTTTACTCTCTGTAAAGCTAAACTATGAACATAACTACTAACACACAACACCAGACGAATAAACAGCTAACCTTAACAACTTAGTCAATAAAGCGAACATATGCGGGATTTTAACATAAACATAGTAATATTTTACCAAAAATTTTTATCAATAACCGTACCTAACTTCATAATTACTGATGAGCCAGCTGTCGACCCTGCATAAAAGTTTTTGACTTAACCACCAGGGTCTTTCAAGAATATCTTTACAATTCCACAGAATACCACTCTAAACAATGGAAAAATGATTTTACGCTTTAACCATTTGCATAAAGTGATGCAATACTTATTATATTTAACCCTCTGGCTGGAATACAAGCAATGTAGCAGTCGCCATTCGGTTTACGTTAAATATAAATGATACATCGTTGGGAATAACGAAACTCCTCGTGAAGATATCAACAACAAGCGTAGAAATGCGGGGAGATGTCATCGTATCAGCACTGCGAAACTATCCTACCTGAAGAAACAATAGTGTAATAAAACAACCCTTAAATGTAATGCGATTCTTTTCCTTTCAACCAATCAGAAGAAAGTAACAAGAATATGCGACGTACGAAATGAACCATCATCAGTTCCGAGGGTATATATTCTCGCTTAGACAACAACAATACACAATAACATAGTACAAAAAATAAGTTCTTATATACTAACCAACGAATATATAGCTAACGTAACATTGTTTTTTCACATATAAAGCTAAACATAGCATGACCGAACTAAGAATAATAATTGTACAAGACAAAACCTGACACACTCTACGCACGAAATAAACTACTAAACATTAACAAAGTTCCACACTTAACGTCAGTAAAGTAACTAGCATTGCATACAAAAACGTAACCTATTTCATAGACTTTTTCCCAAGCAATATCTCTACAAATTTTAACGTTAATTTTACATTGACACAGGTAATATTTAACAAAAATTATCATAACTTGTCTAATTATCATACAGACCAATGAATAACTGTAAACATAGCAAAGTTTTGTATAAACATAACATAAATAAGTTCTTTGAATAAATATCATGTAAATTGTAAATAGTTACTGATTTTAAAGAGTAAATCATAAATCAGTAAATCAAACCACCAACACATCCCCATCCTCTCTCCATGACCCTTTTTGAATCTATTTGACTAGTGATTCAATGTCACATCTCGAAGTATCATTTCGGTTAAACATAACACAAAAATAAGTTCTTTATATACAACCATCGAATATATGCTAAAACGTAACAACGTTTTTTACATTAATAAAGCTAACATATAACATAGTCTGAACTAATATAATGTACAACGACAAATCTAACACACACACAATACGTACGAATAAACTACTACATTAACAAAACTCCCGCGCTAAACAACAGTAAACTACATAACACTTCATACAAAACGTAACCTATTCACACTTTTTCAAAGCATATCTCTAACATATCAATGTTAATTTTACAAATTAACATCGTAATATTTAACAAATATTTAGCATAACCCTGTCTAAGCAATCATACTGACAACAAAATATAATGCTAACGTAACAATTTTTTACATCAACTTCGGAATATTTAACAAAAAAATTCATCATAACATCGTCCCTAAATATCTAATAATCCCCAAGACGAATTTGGCAACATAACAAAGTTTTAAAACCAAAACATATACATAAATAACAAAATTTTATCTGACATAAGCATAAAAAAAAGTTCTTTGAAAAATATCACAATAAAGCGTAATAGTTTACTGATTTAAAAGCAGTAAATCAAGTAAATCAGTAAATCAAAACCACATCCCTGCAGTCCCCTGCTCATCCATCCGCCTTTGATCTATTGATCCATTGATTCAGGTCATATTTTTCTTTAGTATAAATAAGTTCTCGGGAACAACAGGTAAAGCCGTATTATCTAACAAAAATCCCTTAACAAAGTGACCAATCTACTCAAAGATACCAACATCTTGAAACTAAAGAATTGCACTATCCTTCATCAAAGTGTCACATTCGTTTCGAGAATATACAATCATTTGACCCTAATGAATAACGTAAGACTTTGCCAAAATCCTAGGCAAACCTAACATTACTCACCAAAAACTTAACTTAACCTAGCCTCACGTTTCTAACACATCATGTCAGTTATCAACAGTAATATCTTTACAAAAACCTCTCATTTCTCTAACAAAGATCAGCGTTATTTTCCATTGTCATAGTAATATAACAAATAACGTACCTACTTACGAATAACAGTTTTCATTACCAAGAGTATCTAAAGCAACATCTCCGCCCGAGAGAAAACCCAATGGGATGCGGCCCCTTGAAAGGGTTGAATTCCTGCGAGGGGGGACACCCCGAAGGGTGTAAGCGGGCTTTAGGACTCAGCCCAAGGGCTGAGGCCTACCCCTCCTATCGGAGGGGTAATGCCCGCTTACACCCCTTCGGGGTGATCCCCCCTCGCAAGAGATTCACACCCTTCAAGGGGCGCATCCCCCTGGTTTTCTTTGAAGTTAACTGGTTGCTTTAGATACTCTTGGTTAATGGAAAACTGTTGATTCGTAAAGTTTAGGTACGTTATGTTTAAATATTACTATGAAACCAATGTGAAGAATAAACAGCTGAATTTGTTAGAGAAATGATGAGTTTTTGTAAGATATTACTTTGTTAACTTGACGATAATGTGTTAGAAACGTGAGCCCTAGGTTAAGTTTTTTGGTGAATAATGTCAGGTTTGCCCTAGAATTTTGCTAATGTTTACGATTATTCATAGGTCAATTGATGTTATACTCGAAACGAGTGACACTTTTGATGAAGATTAGTGTCAATTCTTATTCAAAGATGTTGGTATCTTTGATAGATTGGTCACCTTGTTAAGGGATTTTGGTAGATAATACGGCTTTACCTATTGCTGATCCAAAATGATACTCGATAATATGACCTGAATCAATAGTGTCCGATTAGATCATAGTCGGATGGATGAGCAGGGGACCTGCAGGATGGGTGGTTTGAATTTACTGATTTACTGAATTTACTGCTTTAAAATCAGTAACTATTACGCTTTACTGTGATATTTTATTCAAGAACTTATTTTATGTTATTGTCAGGATAAAATTTGTTATTTTTATGTTATGTTTGGTTTAAACCTTTGTTATGTTTGCAATAATTCGTCTGGGATTATGATATTTAGACGATGATGATGAATTTTTGTTTAATATTACGAAGTTGATGTAAAAAATTTTTACGTTAGCATTATATTGTTGTCAGTAATGATGCTAACATGGTTATGCTAAATTTTGTTTAAATAATTACGATGTTAATGTAAATTAACATTGAATGTTAGAGATATGCCTGAAAAAGTGTGAATAAGGTACGTTTTGTAATGAAGGTGTTATGTAGTTTTCTGTTGTTAAGCGGGCGGGGTTTGTTTAATGTTAGTAGTTTAATTCGGTACGTAATGGTGGTTAGGTTTGTCGTTGTTACATTATTTCTTAGTTCAGAATCTTATGTTTATGTTAGCTTTATTACTGTAAAAACGTTGTTACTTAGCAAATATTCGATGGTTAGTATATATAGAACTTATTTTTGTGTTATATTTATCCGAAATGATACTCGAGATGTGACATGAATCACTAGATCAATAGATATCAAAAAGGTCATGGAGAGAGGGGTGGGGATGGGTTGGTGGTTTGATTCTGATTTACTGATTAACTGCTTTAAAATCAGTAACTATTACAATTTCTATGATATTTCTTCAAAGACTTATTTTTATGTTATGTTTGGTTAGAAAACTTTGCTAGTTTTCAGTTATTCATTGGTCCTGTATGATTAATTAGAAATGTTATGAAAAATTTTGTTAAAATATTACTGTGTCAAATGTAAAATTAACGTTAAATTTGTTTAGAGATATGCATTGGGAAAAGTATGAATAGGTTTAACGTTTTGTTACGCAATGCTAGTTACTTTACTGACGTTAAAGTGTGGAACTTGTTAATGTTAGTAGTTTAATCGTGCGTAAGGTGTGTCAGGTTTTGTCATTGTACAATATATTCTTAGTTCTGGTCATGCTATGTTAGCTTTATTATTAATGTGAAAAACAATGTTACGTTAGCTTATATTCAGTTGTTAGTAATAAGAACTAATTTTTGTACTTATATTATGCTGTTGTTTGTGTCTAACCGAAGAAATATATCGCCTTTGAACTTGATTGGTTCATTCGTACGTCGTATTCTTGTTTACTTTCTTCTGATTGGTTGAAAGAAAGAATCTCATTACCTATAAGGGTTGTTTATACACTATTTTCTTCAGTAGGTAATGTTTTCGCAGGTGCTGAACGAAGACATCTCCCGCGAATCTCTACGCTGGTGTTGATATCCTTCACGAGAGTTTCGTTATGTCACAACGATGTGTCATTTATATTTAAATCGTACAACCGTTTGGCGACTGCTACATTGCTTGTATTCCAGCCAGAGGGTTAAATATAATAAGTATTGCATCACTTTATGCAAATGGTTAAAGCATAAAATCATTTTCCATGTTTAGAGTTGGTATTTTCTGAAATGGGGACGGAGTCTAAAAAGAGGTAAGTCTAAAAACTTTACTTTGTTCGTCCTTACTCGTTAGGTATTATGATGGTTAGGTACGGTTATATAAATTTTTGGTAAATATTTACTATGTTAATGATACAAATCCCGCCATATGTTCGCTTATTGACTAAGTTGTTATGTAGCTGTTTTATTCGTCTGGTTGTTGTGTGTTAAATATGTTATGTTCATATTTAGCTTTACAGAGAGTAAAACTTTACTTTGT
The DNA here is from genome assembly GCA_015478945.1 of Trachelipus rathkii. NCBI lineage: Eukaryota > Metazoa > Arthropoda > Malacostraca > Isopoda > Trachelipodidae > Trachelipus > Trachelipus rathkii. The sequence continues at coordinate 54,656 of JABUQX010087814.1, forward strand.
TTGTCTTTAGCCCATTAGGTATTCCAGGTTAGGTAAGTTATGCTATTTTTCTTGTTAAAATATTACTATAGTTAATTTAAATTTAACTTGTCATGTTTGGAGATATGTTTTGATAAAGTGCGACGTGATTATGTTTTTGTAGCTTGTTAGTTACTTTTACCTGTTGATAAGTTTGGACCTTTGTTATGTTTATCAGTTTTATTCTTGCTTAAGATGGTGTCAGGTTTTGTCGTTGTAATATTATATTCTTGTTCTAGCAAAATGTTATGTGGCTTTATTAATGTGAAAAGTTTGTACGTTAGCATACTTTTGCCTGTCTGTATGATAATCACAAGGTTGGGGTAA
>JABUQX010087814.1:62500-65633 GCA_015478945.1 Trachelipus rathkii
GGAATGGTGAGGGAGGGGAGGGGGGTGGAATTGATGAAAGGGAATGATAGAAGGGAAGTGAACATGATACTGTTTGCGGATGATACGGCCCTAGTGGCGAAGAGCGCGGAAGGGCTGAGGTATTTGGTGAGGGAGTTTGAGAGAATGTGTGGACAAAAGGGGCTTAAAATAAATCCAGGTAAGAGTAAAGTGTTAGTGTTTGAGGAGGAGGAGAGTGAGGAGGGGGAGGGGTTAGAGGTTAGAGTAGGGGGTGTAGTATTGGAAGAAGTAAAGATTTTTAGATATTTAGGGATGGAGTTGGGTAAGGGGGGAGGGATGAAGGAGGAGATAGAACATAGAGTAGGAGAAGGAATGAGAGCTTTGAGTGGTCTGAGAGAATTATGGAAAGGGGGGGATCTATCACAGAAAGTTAAGATAAGTATGTTTGAGAAAATCTGTGTACCAGCGGTGTTGTATGGGTGTGAAACGTGGGGGTTGAATGCCAGGTCCAGGAAAAAGTTGGAAGTATTTGAGATGAAGGGGTTGAGAGCGGTTTGTGGGGTTAGTAGAAGGGAGAGGATTAGGAATAGGGTGGTGAGGGAGAGATGTGATTGGAGGAATGGTCTGGTGGGAAGAGCGGAGAAGGGAATGTTAAGATGGTATGGGCATTTAGTGAGAATGGAGGAACAGAGAGTGGTTAGAAGAGTTTGGGAGGCGGAGGGGATAGGAAGGAGAGGAAGGGGGAGACCAAGAAAGAGGTGGATGGATGGAATAAAGGAGATGCTGGAGGAGGGAGGGATGAGGGAGGAAGAGGGTAGGGTGCTGGCGAGGGATAGAGTGGGGTGGAGGAGGTGGGTGAGGGCGAGATGAGGGGGGGTGTGAATGAGGGAGGCTGTACGCACCACTACCCCGCTCAAGCGGGACAAAAGTGAATGTAAAAATAATAAAATAAATAATAAATATATATATATATATTATATATAATATATAATATATAATATATATATATATAATATATAATATATATATATATTATATATATATTATATATTATGATAATAATATATAATATAATATTATATATATAATAAACTTTCAATGTCAATGTCCACCTATTATATATAATATATATATATATTATATATATATATCTATATATTATATATATAATATATATATATATATAGTATATATATATATTATATATATATATATATATATATAATATATATAGAAAAAAGGGATTCGGATAAGAGCTTGCACCATTCTTCCAGCGATAACCTAACCTTATAAGGTTCGCTCTATTCGCTGTTTTACTTCAGCAGGTCAAATTTGTTAGGACTTATTCCTAGATGTACTACCACTTAACATTGCACACATATTAAACACCTGAAAATAACTTGTCATCGCGCGCTTGACCTATTACATCATCTCGCCTCAAAATCTTTGGGGCGCTGATCGAAGTCTTCCTTTTACGCTCACATCGCCTAATTCCGATGAAACTTGGACATTGGCTGTGCGTGTATCGGCCAGACATCCAGAACGCTACTGCTACCTATAGATCCCATCAAAATGAGGCGATCTGATCTCCTACCTGGATTTTTCCGATCGTTCCCCTACTGGGTGATGCCCGGAAGTTTGAAGCCAATGTGATGCCACTCTCTTCTTCCAAAGGAATACATTATGTGTATACAAGCTATCTTCGTTCAAACCCCAATATCCGTCTGTCTCTGACACAGGATCTGCAGAAGATTACCTCCAGAATCCCAATACTGGCCATTGCAAACCACGGTACATTAACATCCTAAATATCCTTAACATCCCTTTGCATAAGGTGCTGCTTTCTCTTACGATTCGAAGGGCCCACACCCTTGGCTATCCTGTCTCCACCATTTTGTCTTTGGCTCTGACCCTTTTTCCATACTAGCCATCGCGGTTGCCCTGTTACAAAGCATCATTCCTGTCTCATTCCGCATGTCAATGATGAGTTTACTGACGGCTCTAATAACAGGGATAGTGTGGGCGCATTCTGTTCTTGTCCTTTCCTGACCGCAAACCTCTTCCATTACCCTCTCCCCCATTGCAATCAATTTTTACGGCAAGAATAATGGCTGATAATGATTGGCCCTTTCTTCGAATTCTATATCCTTACTCAAGATCACTCTTCTATGTCATTTATTCAGATTCGCTTAGCGCGCTCTACAAGCGCTTAAAACCCCTTTTTCTAAAAACACAATGGTATCCACTGTATACAACAATTTCTTCGGCTGCTCCATTTCCGTAAGAAACAAATTATTTTATGTTGGGTCCCTCTCATGTAGGGGTAACTGGTCAATGAAAATCTGCAGACAGAGAGGCCTAAAAATGGCCACTCCTCTTTTCGGTGTTGTTCTAGGTATCTCCCGGGATGCCATTCGACAAGGCTACCTCCATCGACCGATTATCCTACTTGCTCTCCGCGACATATGTTTTTCGATCTATATTGTCTGGATCGAATGATCAGCGGGAGCGAAACTTAGAAATTACAGCCGATCAAATTCGGTGATGTTGTCTTCCTCCACCGACGAAAATTTCTATTTACACGATGGTGATTAACTTTTTGGCCCCCCCCCCCCAAACGGGCCCTTTCCGGGTATGGCCACACCAATATCACTCACATCCACTACATGTTCACAGAACCCCCCCCCATTTGCAAATTTTGCCGGTGCCACACCCTTCAATCTGTTCGCCATTTATTCATTGATTGTCCCCAGCTGGACCCTAATTCGCTGTCATCATTTTTCCTACTTTACGTTCCATAACACTCTTCTAAAGTATTATTCCATAGCTTGTTCGAATCTTCCAACTTTAGCAGTAACCCTATTTTCTTGTATTGCTTCAAGAAGTGAATTATTCTTTAAAATTTGATTTCGTTATTGTAATCTTAGGAGTATTTTTAATACAAAGTGTATAAATTTTTATTTAATTTTATTTAATTTTGACTGACTGAATATTCATTTTGCCATCCAAATTTTCTTTGACACATTTGAAACATATATATGACAGGGCTCTCCCATGGTGCTGATTTTTTTTCAGCCCAGTATGGCCGCTTCTTTGTGAGCCTGGTGGGTCCTGTTCCCCGACTTTCAATATATATATATATATATATTATATA
>JABUQX010087815.1:2500-5000 GCA_015478945.1 Trachelipus rathkii
TAAATATATAGAATATATATATAATTATATATAGTAGCTTATATAGATTTATATATATAATATATATATAGATATAATATAATAGTATATAATATATATATATATATATATATATAGTTTGTTAGTTAGTTAGTTAGTTAGTTTATTTAAGTAATTTTGATATAATTTTGGCAAATGCAAAATCTTTATTTTTAAATTTGATTTAGAAGGAAATAAAAATCACAAATTTAAAAAATCATTGAAATAATTGAATGAAAATCATTTTATTTGGTCTTTTTGGATTTTTATTTCTTTTGTTTAGTTTTAAACAACTTCTCTCTCTCTCTCTTCTCTCTCTCTCTCTCTCTTCTCTTTGTTTTGCTTTCCTTTGTGTCGGTCTCGTCTCTCTCTCTCTCTCTCTCTCTCTCTCTCTCTCTCTCTCTCTCTCTCTCTCTCTCTCAATAATTTGTAAATTGTTTTTAAAAATGGAAAAGTTTCTAAAAATTCTTATTTTTTATTTTACCTATTTGTAAGAAACAAAATATTAGATTACTATTTAACACATAAAGTCTCTTTTCTGCGTACATCTTTCAAGAGAGAGAGAGAGAGAGAGAGAGAGAGAGAGAGAGAGAGAGAGAGAGAGAGAGAGAGAGAGAGAAAGAGAGACATGACTGATGGACACAATAAGAAAATTGGTAGATAATTTAAATATTGTTACTGTTTTTTTAATAATAATAATAATAATAATAATAATAATAATAATAATAATAATAATAATAATAATAATAATATAATAATAATAATAATAATAATAATAATAATAATAATAAATAAAAATAATAATAATTTATTAATATTATTATTATTATTATTATTATTATTATTATTATTATTATTATTATTATTATTATTATTATTATTATTATTATTATTAGGCTTTGTGATTGCCATTACTTCGCACATAAGCTAAAGCAAATGATTTATGAAATTTGAAAGAAAAGAAAAATGTAAAATATAAGAAGAATCTAAATTACTTTCCAATGAAAACGTTTTTCTTTCTATTAAGGATTCACTATTCAGATAATTTCTTAAGATGCTACGAATACATTACTTCTTCTGAACCTTTCCTGAATTAAGAGAATGCAATGGACAAAATTAGTCAAACAAAAAATAATGAATTAAAACTAAACATATTAGGGTCATTAATTTTTACAAAATAAATAAATAAATAAATAAATAAATAAATTTTAGACCTTAGACTCGAAGTTGCGATTTTCTGTCGCTGCTACCGAAAAACCGCGATCGCTGTAAACCATTTGAATTCGCATATTTGCGACTAATTTGACGCAATATAAACACATTTACAGTTTGAACATCGTGCACTTCTGCTTTCAACAAGTCAGAAATAATTTAAAGTGTAATTATATATATAATTCAAAGCGATTCGAGAAATTACTCCAAAAATTATTCCATTTCTAAAGAACGAGCATTAAGGGAATCTTTAATAAATATACAAAAACCTCTCGATTTTCTTGCAAATTTTAGGAAATGTGTGAAATGAATTGGAAATAAAGAAAACGTAAAAAAAAAAAAAAAAAAAAAAAAAAAAAAAAAAAAAAAAAAAAAAAAAAAAGTTTCGAAAATGAGCCTGAAAGAGTTATAAAGGTTCTAAATTTCTTATTTAAAACTTTTTGTTAATTATATGGACTGCAGCCCATTTTTATAAAACACAGAAAATGTTTCAAATGAATCGAAAAGAAGAAAAATTGTAAAAAAATAATTCGAGAAATGACCCTGAAAAAGTTTTGTCTCAAATTTTAATTATAAATGTCAAATTAGTTTTTTAAGTTAGCAAATATAATTTTGTTTTAGATTAATGATTTTAAAATTGCATATTTTTTGTTTGACAATCACTCACATGTCGGGGGGAAAAGAGAGCTGAGCATAGTAGACAATTATTCATGTGCAATGCATTTGCATCTTCAGATTTGTATTTTTTGCGAATATGAAATTAGGAACTTTATGACTTTTCCAAGTGTCATTGTGTGGCAGCATAACTTTTTTCAGGGTCATTTCCGGAGTTTCTTTTTGTGTATTTTCTTCTTTGTAGCTTATTTCAAACTTTTCATATAAATTTCATAAAAATCGAGAAGGTGATCTATAATTATTTTTCAAGATCCGTTTTTGCTTCTGTAATTAATTTTTCCTTGTCCAAAACATTCAGGGATGGTGAATGCATCAACAGACCTGCCGTTGTCGGACATGATTTCTCACCAAGGATCGAATCGCGACCAAGCATCAGCAGACTCAAGTGCGGGAAAGTTCATTCCTATCTGCGTAATTTATATATATAATATATATATATATATATATATATATATTATATATATATATTATATATTATATATATATATATAATATATATATATATATATTTCATATGTATTTATAAATTTTAATTTGTCATTTTATAGTAAATGACAAATGTAATTATCTATTTTTATCTATATATTGCGTAGCT
>JABUQX010087816.1:0-41211 GCA_015478945.1 Trachelipus rathkii
TCACCATTGACCCCACTTCTAGATAACACCTTACAGACATCCCTACTACTCAAATCCCTGTGTGCGGGGGAGAAAGAATTTCCCCCATCGTATGTCCTGCGTGTCGTAGAAGTCGACTAAGGGGCGGTGGTAGTTGGTTGGCTGCCCTACTACCATCTATTTCTTGCAAGGAATGCTATGCATGCCTCGGAGAAGTTCGTGATCGCCGGTAAACGACCTTCTAACTTTCGGCGAAATTGTATGAATCGCTATAGGTACAATGGAATGTCAGAGGGATAAATGTTGAGGAGAAGAGGAGAGAGGTGAATGATGTATTTAGAAGGGCAAATTTGATTTGCTCGTGTGACTGAAACAAAGATGAAGGAAAAGGTGAAGTTAAGTGGTGTGATGTGAAATGTGTGCGTGCTGGTGTGGAAGAGAATGAGAGAGGAAGAGAAGGAGTTGCAATTTTTATGAGTGACCTGTGGTATGAAGCTATGGTAGACTTTGATTGTGTGAGTCTAGAATTCTAAGGTTAAATTTAAGTTTGAAAAAGGTCAAGGTATTGGTTGGTTGTGACGTATGGTCCATCTGAGGGAAACGTTGAAGAGAGTACGATTTTTTGGATAATCTGAATGATGTTTTTGGATGGGGTGAGTAGGAGCTTCGATTGATAGTTTTTTGGGACCTAAATGGTTGGATAGTGATCAAAAAAGGGATGGTATAACAGGTGTTTTGGGTGGCGGAGAAAATGAGAATGGTAAGGAAGGTGATTGATTTTCTGTGAAGAAGAGAGTATGTGTGTAAAGTAAATACTTTCTTTAAAACATCAAAGAGTTATCCATAAGTATATCTAGAGTTGGTGTAGGTAGAGATGGTATCGAAAGTGAAAAGTATGATGTTTGATTTAGTGTTGGTGAAGAAGGAGATTTGAAGTATGTGTTGGCTGTTAAATCAGTTTAAGGGTTTAGGGAATGGGATTAATCGATCATTATGTGTTCTATGTAAAAATTAAGTTTAGTGGGGGCTTGGATGGGAGAGGAAGGTGATATCGAAAAAGTAGGAAAATTAAGAGTGAGAAGTTAACTTGAAAGATAATAAGGATAAGTATGTAAGAGCGCTCGCTAGTAAAAACGGTTGAATGTGAACAAGTTGATAACTGAGCAAATCTGGGGGCAAATGAAGAAGCAATTGTTAGTAGTGCAAGAAGTGTGTGGATGTGCTAAGTAGGAAGTAAGAAGTTTACAGCGAATGGTGGAATGAAAGAGGTGATAAAGCGGTTCAAGGTAAAAAAGAAGCGTGGTTGATGTACTAAAAGCAAATGTTGAAGACTCAAAAGAAAGAGATGCTTGGAATTATAAGGAGGAAAAAAGAAATACTAAAGGTGGTATACGTAGGAGAAAACAAGAGGTAATGAACGTTTTTTTGGAAGGAGGGATGAATGACGGACATACAGGAAATAGGAAAAGCTCTTCTGGAAGGAAGCGCGAAAGGTTAAGAATGAGAATAAGGGGAATATAATGCTTAGAATAATGAATAGGGATGGTGCTTTTGTAACTGATGAAATAATGTGAGGGGAGTGTGGAAAGACACTTCGAAAATACTGCACAATAATTACGTAAATGAATGAGGTGTTTGGAATGTGTGCGGTTTTGATGGTGCAGAAGGAATAGGTATTTTGGGGATGAGGTTATTAGTAAGGAGGAGGTAATGGGTAGGTGAGAAAGTTGAAGAATGGTAAATCTGCAGGTATAGATGAAATTACTAGTGAAATGATCAAGAGCGGAGACGAGATGGTGATTGATTGGATTTGGAAGTTGGTGTAATAAAGCGTTTATGGAGGGTATAGTTCCAAGGGATTGGAGGAGAGCGGTAATAGTACCCTTGTAAAAGGGTAAGGGGAGAAAAAGGGGAAGCTGTAGAAATTATAGGGGAATAAGTTTATTGAGTGTTGTAGGGAAGGTAATCTGTATTTTGGTCGAAAGAGTGCGTCGAGTGACTGAGGGACTGATGGTGAAGAACAAGGGTTGCGTTTAGGAGTGGTAGAGGATGTGTGGATCAAAATCTTACATTGAAACAAAATGATTGAAGAAAATGAGGAGAAGAAGAATAAATTGTATTAGTTTTTTGGATTTGCAAACATGCGTATGATAGAGTTAATAGGGAAGCGTAATGGCAGGGTTAGTGATATATGGTGTGGTGGTAGGCTTCTGATGGAATCAAAAGTATATGGTATGACGATAGTGAAGCGTGTGTAAGAATAAATGGTGTCAAATGGTGATTGGTTTTAGATTAATAGCGAAGTAAGACAGGGTTGTGTTAATGTCTCCTTGGTTATTCAATTTGTATATGGTTGGGGTTATGAAAGAATTTGAGGTGGGGATGGCAGGAAATGGTGTTAGAATGGTGGAGAATGGAGTTGAGTGGAGGGTGCCCTACCTATTATATGCGGATGATTTTGGTTCTGTGTGGCGAATCTGAAGAGAGTTTGAGAGGATTGATGAGAGATTTGGCAGGGTGTGTAAAAGGAGGGGCTTGAAAGTAAACGTGGATAAGAGTAAGGTTATGGTTGTGAGTGAGGACAGTTCGGTGTGAAAGTATGTTAGATGGTGACAGCTAGAACAAGTGTCTGAGTTTAAATTTTTAGGGTATAATGTTGGATGAGAAAGGGACGGACGATGCAGAGTGTATAGGAAAGTTTGAATGGCAGGAAGGTGGCTGGTGCTAATAAATCCTTGGTGGATGTAAAGGGAACTAGTTCCTTGAGTGTGCTAAGGGTCTTACATGAGGGTATGTTGTTACCTGTGTTTATTGTATGGTAGTGAGACTAAGGGGCCTGGAATAAGAAGTATAGATCTAAAGTTCAATGTGTTCAGATGGACAATCTTAGGGGTGTGCTGGGTGTGAGAAGAATTGATAAAGAGAGGAATGAACGTATTAGAGAGTGGTGTGGTGTGAAGAAAGGGTAAATAGAGAGAATAAATGAAAGTAATGTTGAGATGGGTTTTGGTCATGTGGAAAGGATGAATGATAGTAGGTTGGTTAAGCGGATGTATAGTTGGTGAGTGTGTTGGGAACCGACCGCTGGGAGACGAAGAGAAAGTGGTTGAGTCGGTGAACGATGTCTTGAGGAGAGAAATGTGAGTTTTGGCAGAGGCGAGAAATAAGGTGCATGATAGGAGAGAATGGCGGGTTTTGTATGGGGGCATGGTTGTGCCCACCTGGGCCGGGATTGAACCCTTACATTGACGATTTACCAATAGTGTGAGTGTCCGTCGCGGTCCCATGAATAGCTCTAGGGTGGATTTCTGTCTGTGACGAAGCTCTCACTAATTAATGGTAAAGAGGGGCGGTAAGGCGGCTTTCTTTTCGACGTTTGTCATGTTCTCCTAATGGCTTTTCTTTTCCGATGCTTGTACAGCTCCTTACCCCCAATCTAGAAAGAAAGAAAGAATAGAAGAAAGAAAGAAAGAAATATATATATAAAATCTATATATATATAGAAGGTGGATAGAGTACTTTGATGAGTTGCTGAATGTGGAGGTGCAGCCGGAAGAGGAAGGAGAGAGAGAGGAGGAGGAGAGAAACGAAGAGGGAGTGGAGGAGGAGGGAATAACGGAGGAGGAATTTGTGGAGGCGTTAGGGAAAATGAAGAGCGGAAAAACTCCTGGTGAGGATGGGATAAATGTTGAGTTGCTGATGGAGGGAGCAGAGGGGCTGAAAGCCTTGATACTGAGATTTCTGAACAGGTGTTGGGTGGAGAGTAGAGTGCCGGAAGGTTGGGGAAGGTCAATAATAGTTCCCATTTATAAAGGTAAGGGGGACGCAGGAAATTGTAAAAATTATAGAGGAATCTCACTAATTGATCACATGGCTAAGTTATATGAAAGAATATTAGAAAGAAAATTAAGATAAAAAATAGAGCCAAGATTAGGTGAAGAGCAGTATGGGTACAGAGGTGGCAGAAGCACTACAGATTTAATTTTGCATTGAGAATTATACAGGAAAGGAACAATGGGAAATCAACACAAGAAGGATATATCGCCTCATAGATTTTGAAGAAAGCATTTGAGGGAGAAGCTATGGAGATTCTGGAGAAGGGATTATGAAAATTGATGACAACTGACAAGGGCAGTAAGAAGTCATATGTGAAAAGCTTAGTAGGAGAAGAACAGGAATAAACAACGAGGAATGGTTTGAGGTAAAAACTGGAGTAAGGCAGGGTAGTGTGCTGTCGCCGATACTGTTTTATAGCGTATTTGGACACAGTCATAAGAGGTGTAAAAGAGACTTTAGAAGGGATTGACGGAGACATCATGGTATATGCAGATGATTTGGCGTGTTGGAGTGGAGATGGGGAGAGGTTGAGGCAAATGGTGCTGTGTTTCGCAGAAAATTGTGAGAAGCTGGATTAAATATGAATGTGGAGAAAACAGAAATAATGATAGTAAGTAGGGAGGAGGAGGAGGAGGAGTTGATAGTGGAGGTAGACGGTAGAGAGATTAAAAATGTGGACAGATATAAATAACTAGGAAGCACATTTGGAAGAGAAGGGGGGGTGCAAAAGGAATTACCTAGTAGGATTGAGCAGTATCGGCTAGGAAACATTAAGAGCAGTAATAACCCTATCTTGAAAGATAATATAATGAACAGAAGAGGTGAAAAAAGCAATATACGAGGGAGTGTTGACTCCCAATACTGTTGTATGGGCAGAGACATGGAGCATGACAGGGAGAGAGGAGAGTAGATTCAGACAGCGGAGATGAATGTGTTGAGGACGGTGATTGGAAAAAACGATGAGAGACAGAGTGAGAAACGAGACAGTGAGGGAGAGCGTGGTGTGAAACCATGATGAATAAAGGTGGACGCAGCCAAGACTAAGATGGTGGACACCCTCTTCTAGAAACACATCTTACAGACATCCTTTATCCCTTATATCCATAACGTTAGGAGAAAAAATTGCCCACATCGTATGTGTTCTGCGTGCCGTAGAAGGCGACTAAGAGACGGTGGTAGTTAGGTTGGCTGCCTACTACCACTTATCTTTTGCCAGGAATGCTAATGCATGCCTCGGAGAAGGTCGTGATCGCAGTAAGCGCCCTTCTATCCTTCGGCGAAAATGTATGAATCGTATCCGTATATGAAATGTCAAGAATAAATGTTGAGGAGATGAGGAGAGAGTGATGGATGTATTTAGAAAAAGGGCAAATTTGATTTGCTCGCTGTGACTGAAAAAAGATGAAATGAAACGTTGAAAATGAGTGGTGTGGTGTGAAATGCGTTTGTGTTGCTGTGGAAAAGGAATGAGAGGGGATAGAAGGATTTGCAATTCTGATGAGTGAGTTGTGGTGAGAGCTATGGTAGATTTTGTGTGTGTGAGTACTAGAAGTCTAAAGGTTAAATTTAAGTTTGAAAAGGTCAAATATTTGTGTGGTTGCGACATATGAACCCTGTGGGGGTATATTGAAAAGAGTACGATTTTTCTGGGATAATCTGAAATGATGTTTTTGGATGGGGGGAATAGGAGAATCAGTTCATTTACCACATATCTGCCCATTCAAGGATTTTTTTTTAGCAGTTGTCACCACCACTCACGGGCAAGCCCTATTCAAGGAGGGTGTATAGTACGCTCAAAAAGTTCACCCTCCAGCGCAAATTACGCATATGAGCACAGACGCAGGCTTTAAAAGTGAGGAGATTAAATTCAGTAGAAATACAGAAGATGGAAGAGAATTCAACAAAACAGAGGTGGTGGGTTAAGAAGGAAGCACCACAGCAAACTAGCCTGGAGTTACCAATGTCAACACAATACTCGTGCGCAGATAAAGCACCTATTGTGCTACGAAGGCGTTGTAAAGGTGGTGGTACGCCGAGTGATAAGTTCCCTCGAGCACTTGCAGCTGCGGTACCTATAGGATATAGGATAAAGCACCAACATCGCCGCGCAAAGATAGGGGGTCAAGTGACTGAAAGTACAGAACAGTTTTTATAAACCTTTTTGCCGTTGACTAACCCTGTCCAAACAGCCGGGTGAACCCAGACCCCCCCACCCAGATATGAGAGCCAGTACTCCATACATGGCGGATGAGACCTTTGTATAGCGGAGACACTGAGAAAAGGAGGAAAGTCCTCACAGTCTAAACAAGAACTTCCAATTTCTTTGAGGCCGCCCTAGCAACCGTTGTGATGTGAGGTTCCAAGACATTTTTTTGTTCATGTTAAAGGCCAAGGATGTTTATATTGTCAACAGAGAGACGAGAGAACCGTCGAAAGAGCTAGGAAAGTTAGAAGGTATTTTGGAGAAGAGTTTGTAAAAGTTTGGGTTTTAAAGAGAAATGAATTTCACAAAGTTATTTCTAACCATCAGCGAGAATAAAATCGGAAAGATAAGACGAGAGGCAATTCCAGAAGTAAGAAGTGGGAGTAGAATTGATAAGAGTTAAAGAATGAAGGGTCGAGCCATCGGAATACGAGTGGATAGAGTTAGAGCGTGCAGGTGAGAAGATCATTTAATGAAAAATAAGGAATAAAGTAGGAGATAAACAGAAACCTGAGGAACACCACTATTGACAGAAAATGAAGAAGAAGTCGCCCCATCAACAACAGCGATATTGAGCGATTTGAAAAGAAAGTAGATATAAGTACGCAAAGAGAAGGAGGAATACCCAAAGGAGGGGAGCTTGGAGTGCAGTGACGTGCCATACTCGGTCCAATGCTTTGGATATGTCAAGCGCCACCACCCAAGTCTCCCGTATTCCTAAGAGCGAAAAACCATAAATCGGTTAGATAGGAATGTATACCGCCAGTAGACTTCGTGCAACGAGAGCCGTTGCTGGCGAATCGGAGTGAGTTTCCCAAGATGATCTAAGAAGTGAGTTGAGAGGGTTTTTCAAAGATCTTAGATAGAATACTAGTGAGACTATAGGGCGATAGTTAGAAGATCAGAGGGCTTCCTTTTTTCGGAATAGGTTGGACATGTGAGAGCTTTCCAACACTGAGGGAGGGAAAGTGCCTAGTATTGAGACATAGAGAATATATTTGATCGAGGGGCCCGAAGAGATTAGCCTTTTCAGTTGGAAAATTAGCAACACAATAATCAGATCGAATAAGAGGAGGAAAGGCAGATTTACAGAATGCTAGAGATGAAAGATTTGTCGTAGGAGAAACCCAAGGAGGTTAGCTCACACTTTCCTTTGAGATGAAAGCCAGCTTTGCCGTCGAAGAGTATTCCCTGCAAGCGATTTTTAGCTGAATGAAAATTAGCGAGAGTAATAGGAGAGAGAATTTTTCCACACCCGATAGGCAGGTCTCTAAGCTTGAAATGGCACAAGAATAACACGATCGAACCAATCGGATTATGAGGAAAGAAAGATTTAGTTTTAGAAGGAATGAAAGAGGAAAGAAAAATGTTAGCTGAAGAAGGAAATGAACCTGCTCATCCCATCAACAATTACAGCTCCCTCCTTATCTTTTTAAATCTTTTTATACATCCATCATTATTCTTTATTGAGGTAGCCAATTTGCTATCATCTGCAAACTGGGAAACCTTACATTTAAGTCCCTGGTCTAAATATTTTAAACATGTATGAGGAACACGCCACTTGACTAAGAAATCGTTACGGACCACAAAAATGTCTCCTCATTTCTATTAATAATATCTTTTCATTTTTCATTGATTAATTATTAATTATTATTATTATTACTATTATTATTATTAATTTTTATTATTATTATTATTTTTATTATTATTATATTATTATTATTATTATTATTATTATTATTATTATTATTATTATTATTATTATTATTATTGAGACTTAAGGAATAAAAAATTTTGATGCGCTAAAATATTTTCGGGAGGTTGAACCCCTGACCCTCCTGTCTACAGCCTCATATACAGGGTTCACACTGAAAAATTTTGAATTTGATTTCCTGACTTTCCCTGACCAATCCGCAAATTTTCCCTGACCACGTGTTCCGTTATTTTTTGGCGATAAAATATCTATTAAAACATTATTGGCAGCCTATTTACTTCAGTTCATACACTAATTATTTGAAAATTTACTTTAGAAACTGTTCATCATCATGGATGAATTTAAAAAAATATTTTTTTTTTTTTTAGTAATCAGCCTATACCTTCCCCATAGCCGTCCAACGCACTCCTTTTTTATTTTTTCCAAAAGTAAACAGTTTTATATTTAATACAAAAATATATTGAATTAAAAGTTTACATTAATGTCCTAGGTGAATAACGTCCACTGTGATCACAAAAGTTCTAAATGGGGAGATTTAGGTTAACTTTTTCTTCTCAAGCATCTGAATTTTTGATTTTATAGCGTCTTCTTCTGTCAAAGCTTTCAGTTTTAACATCTTTCTTTGCTCTTCAAGTTTGTAGATCTGTATGGATAATTTTCTTTTTTCAACCTTTTTATTCTCTTCTTCTTTTTGGTTCTGTTTTGACTCTTTGAGATGTTCTTCATATCTCCTATGGGCAGCTCTTACATTTGTCAACATTTTTGAGTAATAGGAACTTTATGAATACTTTCATGAGATCTTATAGCATTGTGCACTGTTCTTTGAGAAATCAGACTAAGTTCTTTCAGATTCTCCACTAAAATTGCTTAATTTATTGAAAACCCTCCTTCCACTGTCACATTTCCATGCGAAAACATCATTCCTAATTTAATAAATTCCACATAACATTGATTCCCAGGTACTATAGAAGAAAAAAACTAATCAAGTCTCTTAGAAGTTTTTTTTCCCTCTTAAAAGACAGTCACCATCCAAAAATATTTTGAAATTTTAATTCAAGGGTATAATGAGCTTCACTGCAAAAGTAGAGTGTCTTTGCTTTTGCTTTCTTGAAAAATAGGGAGCAAGTCCATGGTTATCACATATTTACATTTCATCGGACCCATTTTAAATTGAAGCTACAGCACTTTCCAGAAACATTACTTTTAATGTTACCATTAAAACGGTAATTTAGGAGAAAAAGAAATTTTATCATCCACCACCTTTAATGCCATAGTATTTTCGGATCTTGTAACATCATCTTTAAGATGCAAAAGATGAACTGATTGATAAACTGGTTTTTGATTGGTTTATTAATGGAACACTCAGGTCATTTACAATCGGTTGAGTATGATTAGAAGTTTATGAATGGGCATAATTTTCAGTGCAATCACCTTTACTAATATTTGGTATTATTAAGAACACGTAAACGAAAAAGTTTTGCAATGATGGTTGGTCCTGTCTGAGTTTGATTAAATACAAATGAGATTCCCCTCTTGAATGTGAAACTTCGGCTTGGCGTCCCATGTTTGATAGATCAAAGTTCTTTTTTAACATACTTTACAGTATGCCTTGGAACTATCAAGTCCTTTACCCAACCACCTGATAAAGTGTGGGTTCAGTTTGACGTCCAACCACTGTCGTTAAAGTTAGTTTTTTTGTTAGAAGTCATTTATTGGCAAGTGCTAAATTCCTTCAACTGTACAAAAATCCAAATCACTTCATCAAACCTCAAAAAAAAAAAAACATCAAAAAGTATAAAGCCATATACTAAGATGGAATGGACACCTGAAGTAATGGGAAACAAACTCTCTACAAATGAATACACCAAATCACCTTCAATCAAAAGGATGAACTTGGAACAAACTCTTACCGACAGAATAGGAAGAATAGTAGTAATAGTGAACTAAAATAAAAAGAAAACGGATAGAAGTAGATGTTATGGATGTCATTCCTCACCCATCCTTTTCATTCACCTATCAAATACATCTCTTAATTCCACAATTATACAGTAAGAAAAAAAATATTTCAAAAATATGTAACTTGTCATGGATCATTCTGCATATGTTTTGAAATTTTAAAATTTTCCTCTGACTATTTTTTTGAATTTCCTGACTTTTAGCATATTTGAATACGTTTCCCCTGACTTTTCCCCTGACCAATTTTTTTTCTCCGCTGACCTTTCCCTGACCTTCCCTGACTTTCCAGAAAGTGTGAACCCTGATAATATTATATATTATATATATAATATATATATTATATATTTAATATATATATAATTATATATATTTATATATATATATATAGGATATAAGTGTTTCCAAATATATATATAATTTATTAATATATAATATATATAATGAGAGAGAGAGAGAGAGAAGAGGAGAGAGGTGAATTTTTTAAATTAGTTTTTTTCAATTAATCGTCATCGTCATCGGCAAAATGTGCTCTAATCGTCATCGTCATCGTCATCGGCAAAAATTTCATAATCGTCCCATCACTAATATATACGGTATATATATATATATATATATATATATATATATATATATATATATAGTATATATATATCATATATATATATATATATATATATATATATATATATATATATATATATAATATATATATAATAATATTATATTATATATTGATAGAAATGAGAAATGATGTGTAGAAAACTTACCTCTTTGTTATAGTGTTCTTGAAAAGTCTTTTTCTTTCCAGATACCTGAGTCAATTTGTAAATAGTATTCTGTTGTTTAAATATAATATAAGAAGTAATCACTTATAATATAAATAAACTATTTGTAAGTACACAGTCGATATAAGAGGTGACTACATATAAGAAATTGGAGTGTGTTAAATATCAGACCTTAGGAGTAAACTAAAGAAGTTCATAACAATAGGGTGGATTGGATAAAATATAGAACCAGAAGGGAGCAGTTATTTATTCATTTTATATTATCTTTATTTATTAAGGACTAGACCTAATATATTGACCTTCTAGGACGTAACGTTTATAACGTGACTAAATTAACATACTACTAACAAATATTTATATCTATAATTTTACGGTGCTCGTCATCATCTCATCTCATCTAACTATCATTTGGAATAATAACCCAGGTAATTTTCTATAAGTAATTTCTATAATATTTCTATAATATAATTAATATTAATAATACCTAAGACAATTTATTATTGTCCATAAAAAAATAAATATATATATCTATATTCTTTATATATATATATATTATGGTACTTATATATATATATATATAGTATATATTTTATATATATATATATATATATATATATATTATATTAATATATATATATATATAATATATATATATAATTATCTTTATGAGGGAGAGTAACAACGCATACTAGAAACGATTGAATTACCTCCATTTTTAATGGTGCTCGTCTTTCTCTTTTGCGCGTTCATATTTAGTTCTACAACACTCACCTCCGAGGCAACATATTACTACTCACGCATTTATCCACATATCATATACACATGGTTAAAGTACATCACCCCACTTCTAGATCACACCTTACAGACATCCTACTATCATATCCCTGTGTGGGGGGAGAAAGAATTCCCCACATCGAATGTCCTGCGTGTCGTAGAAGTCGACTAACGGGCTAGTGTAGTTGGGTTATGGCTGCCCACTACCACCTTTCTCTTGCTAGGAATGCTGATGCATGCCTCGAGATGGTCGTGATCGCCCGTAAACGTCCTTCGTAACTTTTCGGCGAAATTGTAGTGAATCGTAATGGGTACATGGAATGTCAGAGGAATTAATGTTGACGGAGAAGGAGAGGGTGATGGATGTATTTAGAAAGGGCAATTTGATTTTGCTCGCTGTGACTGAAACAAAGGATGAATAAGGAAGAGGTGAAATTAAGTGGTGTGATGTGAAATGTGTGCGTGCTGGTGGGGAAGAGAATGAAGAGGGAGAGAAAGGAGTTGCAATTTTGATGGAGTGACCTGTGTACATAAGCTATGGTAACTTTGTGTGTGTGATAGTGCCCTAGAATTATAGATGGTTAAATTTAAGTTTGAAAAGGTCAATGTGTGTGGTGGTTGTGACGTATGTTCCATCTGAGGGAAACGTTGAAGGAGAGTACGATTTTTTTGGATAATTTGAATGATGTGTTGGTTAGGATGGGGTGAGTAGGAGCTTCAGATTGATAGTGTGGGGGACCTGAATGGTTGGATAGGTGATCAAAAAAAGGGATGGTATAACAAGTGGTTTTTGGGTGGGGGGAGAAAATGAGAATGGTAGGAAAGGTGATTGATTTCTGTGAGGAGAGAGGTATGTGTGTTAAGTAATACTTTCTTTTAAGCACAAGAGTATCCATAAGTAACTAGAGTTGGTGTAGGTAGATGATGGTATCGAAAGTGAAAAGTTGAATTGATTTTGTGTTGTGAAGAAGGAGATGTTGAAATATATGTTTTGGATGTTTAAATCAGTGAGGGGTTTAGGAATTGGGATTATCGGATCATTATGTGTTTTTATGTAAATTAAGTTAGTGGCGGATTTGGAAATTGAGAGAGGAAGGTGATACGAAAGGAATTAGGTAAAATTAAGAGTGAGAAGTTAAGTGTACAAAGAGAATAAGGATAAGTATGTAAGAGCCCTCGCTAGTAAATCGTTTGAATGTGAACAAGTTGATACTGAACAAATCTGGGGGGCAATGAAGGAAGCAATTGTTAGTAGTGCCAAGGAAGTGTGTGGATGTCCTAAGGGAAGAAGTAAGAATGTTAACAGCGAATGGTGGAATGAAGAGGTGATGAAAGCGTTAAAGGTAAAAAAGAAGCGTGGTTGAATGTACTAAAAGCAAAATGAAGACTCAAAAGAAAGATGCTTGAATTATATAAGGAGGAAAAAAGAAATACTAAAAGGTGTATCCGTAGAAGAAAACAAGAGGTAAATGAACAGTTTGGAAGGAGATGAATGGGGACTTACAAGGAAATAGGAAGATCTTCTGGAAGGAAGCGCGAAAGGTTAAGAATGAGAATATAGGGGAATCTGCTTAGAATAATGAATAGGGATGGTGCTTTTGTAACATGAAATGGATGTGAGGGGAGTGTGGAAAGAACACTTCGAAAATCTGCACAATATTAACAGCAATGATGAGGTGTTAGTGAATGTGTGTGGTTTTGGATGGTGCAAGAAGGAATTCAGGTTATTTTGGGGGATGAGAGTGTGAAGATGGAGGAAGAATTGGTAGCGGTGAGAAAGTTGAAGATGGGTAAATCTGCAGGTATAGATGAAATTACTGGTGAAATGATCAAGAACGGAGGCGAGATGGTGATTGATTGGATTTGGAAGTTGGTGTAATAAAGCGTTTATGGGAGGTTATAGTTCCAAGGGATTGGAGGAGAAGCCGGTAAGTAATATTACCCTTGTATAAGGGTAAGGGAGAAAAGGGGACTGTAGAATAGTGTAATTAGGGGATAATAGTATTGAGTGTGGTAGGGAAAGGATATGCTGGTATTTGGGTCGAAAGAGTGCGTCGGATGACTGAGGGACTGATTGTGGTGAAAGAACAAGGTGCGTTTAGGATTGGTAGAGGATGTGTGGAATCAAATTTTAACATTGAAACAAATGATTGAGAAAATGAGGGAGAAGAAGAATAATTATATTTAGGTTTTATGGATTTCAACAGCTATGATAGAGTTAATAGGGAGCCTTAATGGCAGGTATTAGTGATATATTGGTGTTGGTGGTAGGCTTCTGAATGGAATCAAAGTATGTATGACGTAGTGAAGCGTGTGTAGAATAAATGGTCTGTCAATGTGATGTTGGGTGTGTAAGAATAAATGTGAGACAGGGTTGTGTTATGTTCCTTGGTTATTCATGTGTATATGGATGGGGTCATGAAAGAATTCGAGGTGGGGATGGCAAGGAAATGGTGTTAGAGAATGATGGAAGAAAGGAGAGGAGTGGGGGTGCCTCTACCTATTTGTATGCGGATGATTGGTTCTGTGTGGCGAGTGCTGAAGAGAGTTTGAGAGGATTGGGTGGAGAGATTTGCAGGGTATTAAAGAGGAGGGGTCTGAAAGTAAAGCGTAGATAAGAGTAAGGTTATGTTTGTTAGTGAGGGACAGTCCTCAGTGTGACGTTATGTTAGATGATGAGCAGGCTGGAGCAAGTGGTCTGAGTTTAAATAATTTAGGGTATTGTTGTTTGGATGAGAAGGGACGGATAATGCAGATGTAGTAGGAAAGTTGTGAATGGCAGGAAAGGTGGCTGGTGCAATAAATCGTTGGTGAATGTAAATGGACTAAGTCTTGAGTGCGCTTAGAGTCTTTTACATGAGGGTATGTTTTACCTGTGTTATTGTACTGGTAGTGAGACTAATGGGTCTGGAATAAGGAAGTATTAGATCTAATAATTCATTGTTGTTCAGATGACAATCGTTGGGGCATCTAGGTGTGAAAGAGAATTAAATACAGTGAGGAATGAACGTATTAGAAGAGTGGTGTGGTGTGAAGAAAGGGTAAATGAGAAATAAAATGAAAGTATGTTGAATGGTTGGGTCATGTGGAAAAGGATGATTGTAGTCGATTGTTTAAGCGGATGTATATAAGTGAGAGTGTGTTTGGAAAACCGACCGGGCGGGAGACGAAGAGAAAGTGGATTGTTAAGTCGGTGAACGAATGTCTGAAGGAGAGAAATGTGAGTTTGGCAAGAGGCGAGAATAAAGGTGCAAGGATAGGAGAGAATGGCGGGGTTTGTATGGGGTATGGTTGGTGGCCCACCTGGGCCAGGGGATGACCCTTAACCTTGACGATTTAACATAAGTTGAGGGTCCTCGCGGGTCCATGATGCTCTAAAGGTGGATTTTTCTGTCTGTGACGAGCTCTCACTAATTAATGGTACAGAGGGGGGCGGTAAGGCTGGCCTTTCTTTTCGACGTTTGTCATGGTTCTCCTACTGCTTTTCTTTTCCGATGCTTGTTACACACCTTACCCCCAATTTTGGGGCAAAGAGGAAGGTGAAGAAAGAAAAAGAAATATAATAATATATATATATATATATATATATATATATATATATATATATATATATATATATTAATATATATATATATATATTATTATAGTATATATATATAATATATATATATATATATATATATATATATATATATATATATGGGTAATTATTGGGTCGCGAGGTTACTAACTTTATGCGTTTTGGCTTTTGGGGGTCGCGAAGGCTTAAAAGATTGAGAAACGCTGGTTTAGATAAAACTATTAATTTTAGAGAAACCTAATATTAAAGAAATGATTTGTAAGATGTCATTTTTCTATCAATTTTTTTCGGAGCAAAATGCAGTTTTTTTTATTTTAAAGCTAATATTTTTCTTTTCACATCATAATTGGGTACTAAATCATGCAAATTCTAGTGTAATATAAAATTTTATAGTTAATATTATCATATTTTGTATCTTATTTTATGTAAATTACTTGTATTTTGTAAACATATAAACTATGATTTGGCGCTAAATTTTTGCTCTCTCTCGACTCAGAGGAAACTTAACTTGGGTGCAGTCAAGGATATTTAATGACTGACAGTACGCTTGTGGGGGTTTTTCTCCGCCCAATCTTTTTCTATTTATTATATAAACATTATTATTATAATTTTTTTATTAACTATTATTTATTCTCTTGCCCTATCTCACTCAGGTTGGTGAGTGGGGTGTGTGAAACTTTTTTAAGACATTGTTTTTTGTTTATTATTACAATGTAAATGTTTTGCAGATTTAAACATTTTTGAAAGCTTATTTTGAGTTTTTTTGGGGGGTTTTGTTTTTTAACTCTGTATATTTTTTGTAGTGAGTTGCTAAAGAAACCTATTGAGGGGCAACAAGTTCCCTGGAGAAGCCAGTAATGAGGAGCCCTAGGTTTTTTTGAATGTATAATTACATATTTTTATGTAAGCTTGCTTTAACTTTCTCTTTCTAATCTTTTGTAAATATGTCCACAGGTCTTTTCTGTTTTTTATTTTTCCTGGTTGTGCCTGAAGATGCTGCTTGAAGATTATTTTATTATATATATACACAACATAAAACATGTCTTTTATTACTAACTCTAAAAATTGAATGAGTGCAGCCTTTGCATGTGTGAGAGAATGTGCTGCGATTGAAAAACCAACCACAATTGCCACAATCATTTGCTACTGCTAGCTTTTCCCCTGCCGCATGCCTCACCAGCTTATTGCTTATTTTCCACCTTTTGTTTCCTGGTGAGCAAAGACCTCTCATTCTTTAATTATTTTGAAAAGGACAAGGAAAAATAGCAGGAGAAGAAATCACTTAAGATAAAAGGTAGTTGTTTATTATTTTTTATTATTTTCATTTTGTTTAATTACAGTTTAGTGGTATAGTAATTTTGTTTAGGTTAGGTTAGTAGGTATTTACATATTTCTGCCCCTCAGGGGTGCCCTAAACTTTTTTGTCCAGAGTAAAATCCGCGACATGCTGGGTGTAGTAATTATGCCTTTGAATACTTGTATTGATAATCGTTGATACATTATAACTAGAAAATTAGAGGCCAAATGTTATTTTCATGCTACTTATTTTTTATATAATAAGAAAACTGGTGTGCATTTGCTTGTAAAGTTTCCTTATAGTTACCAATATCCAGGCCAAACGAACTAGAAAGAATTAAGTAATAACATTATCTATCCACTTTAGGATTTTAGGGATTTTTGACGCAATTAGATATTCTGATGCTAGGGTAGAGTCTATCTGCTGTCACACTAATCTTTGTAAAACCTTTCTCTTTATTTAGATTAGGATTAGGTAAGAGCAGGGTAGCTCGCCCTTACAATATAACTCAACAACTATGTTATACAACAAGAAAGTTAACACTTTTTGAAGTGGGCGACATAAGAATGACCAGGGAACACACAGAAAAAAAATTATTATTATTATTATTATTTTTATTATTATTATTATTATTAATAATAATAAAAATAATAATAATAATAATAATAATAATAATAATAATAATTAACTTACAGCTGGGTTTCAGCAAGATTTAAGCAGCAAACTGAACAACTGAAGTATTCTTCCGATTCACCAGATTCTGAACAAATCATATCAAAATTGTATTTCTTTACCTGTAAGAAAATACTCACGATTAATAATTCAAATCATACTAAAATAATTAAAAAAAATTTAATAAAACAAAAACCCAGTACTTATTTACTGGTAGAGATAACAAAAAAGTTGAAACATCACTGGTGGTTTAAAGACAATACCCATTTTAAAACTTCCATCAAACTCAGATTTATGTAGCGATTTAATGACAAGCGAAGAACCCCTTCTATTAGCGATAATATATTAGAAGTTTAGAACTCATCCGTTAAACATAGTACATATAATTCCAATATAAGGTTTTACAAAATAATTAAAAATACCTACTTTGCAATAATGACATGTTACAATTTTCCTTGCTGAAATAACAAACACGCTGAAACACGACTCAGAGCAAAAAACACGTAACTTTTTGCCATTGAAAAAATAATTTGATGTATCTTCGGCATTAAGAAGTCTTGAACATAGGCAGCAATTAACTGTGAAAACAAATTAAACTTATTTAAGAAAACTTGCTAAACTTCAAAATCTTTCTCTTTACATACTTTACATTATAACACAAACCTACAAGAGCATGTCTATATGAGTAAAATCTGAACAAAACTCATTATAATAGAAAGAAAAAAAATCAATTCATAAATACAAAAATCAAAATAAGGAGAACTCGATGTTAGGTTTGGAGCAATTTTGGAAGATTGGATAGACAGTTTAATCCATCCTCTCCCTAAGTCACTGCACAAGGATTTAAAAGGAAACCCAAAGATCTTGACAATACACAAATAAAAGTTAGGTCCTAAATAATCTCCAGATATTATCAACTAATGCAGTAGTTGAATAAGCCCTAGAAACCTCTCCCAATATTAAGTGCAAATGTAATTTAGTTCAAAATCATTTTTCTAAGAAGATATATGGCAAAGCTATGTAAAAGTATTTGAATGGAGAGAGTAATTCCATCTCCTTACAAAATAAAGATTGGATATTTCACGTTACGCCATGTAGATTTGGAATAACTTAATGTGACATTATCAATGGTTCCAAAATGGGACTAACATTCACCGCATTAGCAGAATACCAAGCAGTAGATAAGACAACTAGCCACTTCAGTCTTTTTAAGGTAAATAAACTTAAAACAAACAAATTTGCTTTTTAATTTTTTAAACTGTCAAGAGTAGGATAATATATGACAACTTAAAAAACGAGGATACTAACCTGATTTTACTTTGTTCACATATTTAAACACATTAAGACAAGGTGTAGAGCATAGGAAGGTAACCGTATTATTGTAAAAGAATTCATATTCATTGATAACACCCTTCAAACAAACAGTACAATTATTTTCTTCCTTGTAGTTTACTTGTCCAATATCTCTCCGTTGGGCACGTTTCAAACACTTCGAGCTGCAGTATTCCTTTTAAAAAGAGAAAATGTTGGATAGACGTCAAAAATTCAAAGTTAAGCAAAGCAAATATTCTAGTTAACATGGAAATTCTCTTGAACTAATAAAGCAACCAAAATTTAATTTTAATTTAATTATTATTATTATTATGATTATATATATATATATATATATATATATATATATATATAGTATTATTTTTTATATAGAGATAAATATATATATATATATATTATATTATATATTATATATTTTATATATTATTATATTATATTATAATATATATTATGATATACATTTTTTTTCTAAAGAAGGATGCTTGGAATTATATAAGGAGGAAAAAATAAATACTAAAAGGTGCATACATAGGAGAAAAGAAGAGGTAAATGAACAGTTTGGAAGGAGGATG
Source organism: Trachelipus rathkii (assembly GCA_015478945.1). Taxonomy (NCBI): domain Eukaryota; kingdom Metazoa; phylum Arthropoda; class Malacostraca; order Isopoda; family Trachelipodidae; genus Trachelipus; species Trachelipus rathkii. The sequence goes on from JABUQX010087816.1 coordinate 18,702, forward strand.
AATGGGGACTTAGAAGGGAATAGGAAGCTCTTCTGGAAGGAAGCGTGCAAGGTTAAGAATGAGAATAGGGGAACCTGCTTAGAATAATGAATAGGGATGGTGTTTTTGTAACTTGATGTAAAAGGATGTGAGGAGAGTGTGGAAAGAACACCGATAATCTGCATAATATTGGCTGAAATGAAGAGGTGATAGTGAATGTGTGTGGGTTTGATGGTGCAAGAAGGAATATGTATTTTGGGGATGAGGTTATTAGCAAGGAGAGGTAATGGGTAGATGTGAAGAAAGTTAAAGATGTCAATTTGCAGTATAGATGAAATTACTGGTGAATGATCAAGAATGGGAAGGCGAGATTGGTGATTGATTGGATTTGAAGTTGTGTAATAGAGCGTTTAATGGAGGGTATAAATTTCACAGGGATTGGAGGAGAGCAGATAGTACTTTTATGTAAGGTACTGTAGAAACTGTCGGAACAGTAGAAATTATAGGGGAATTAGTTTGAGTGTTTTGGTAGGGAAGATATATGCTGTTATTTTGGTCGAAAGTAGTGCGTCGAGTGACTGAAGGACTGATGGTGAAGACAAGGTGCGTTTAGGAGTGTAGAGGATGTGTGGATCAATCTTTACTTGAAACAAATGATTGAGGAAAATGAGGGAGAAAAGAATAAATTGTATTTGGGTTTTATGGATTTGCAACAGGCGTGTATATATATATATATATATATATATATATATATATATATATATATATATTATATATATATATATATATATATATTATATATATATCTATATTATATATATATATATATATATATATATATATATATATAATATATATATATATATAGTATGTATATGATATATATATATATATATATATATATATAATATAAGTAAAAAACAAACTTGACATACCTTATTGGAAGGAGAGACCACCTTACTAACATGAGTTAGGTTTTTCTGACAAAAAGAGCAAACTTTGATGGTAGTTTTGTATGTCTCAAGACAAGTGTTGCAGCAAAATTGGTGAACATCAGAACCAAATCTCACGCAATATTTCACCATATAAAGAACTCTAACATTTGACTTGCAGAAATAACAAACTCTAGCAACCTCTCCGATGTGATCAGCTGTTAAAAAATGTTAAAATATAAATTTTCCAGGGTGGAAAACAAAGTTCACGAAGTTAAATGTTATTAAGGGATGGGCGGGGAGGGTCATCAACATAACCTTAAAAAAAAAAAAAAAAAAACTTTGAATGCAATATTTTAGAAATTCCTTTGTTTTTTATAGTATTTAAAATCATCTCAACCAAAATATTTATTTCAAATTTTCATAAACCCTTTATCTTTTAAACAGACTGCATTGTACTTTTCTTCAAAGACAAGTATATATATATATATATATATATATATATAGTATATATATATATATATTATATATATTTCTTATATCTATATATATATATATATATTATATTATATATAGTATATATATATCATAATATATATACTATAATATATATCTTCTCCTACATAACCTTAATCCTGAGATGCGGAGTAACCTGCGAGATTGAAATTGGTCAAGGAAAGTATTTGTATGGATTCTTAGTTCTTACCAGTGATATAATATATATATATATATATATTATATATATATATACTATATATTTATATATATATAATAGTATATAATATAATTTTATATATGATATATATATTATATATATATATATATATATATATATATATATATATATACGAAATATACTTTTCCCTGCTCTACCTCTTCGCAAGACTTCCAAAATAAAGCGATACTGACATCAGAAATTACTGTCGCCTTCAAACTCTAGAATTCATGCTACCTATATATATCATCCTGGAATCATGCCAAATGTATCTTTGTGACACAAATAATCTTTCTGGTTCCTCTCCTTCACACTTTGACACTTCACCCTCCCCAAAAAAAGAGGCACTATAACTGCTTCTCCTCCTCCACCTCTATTTTCTTCGGATGGCACCACTACTGTCTTACCTTCTACTCAAATCTATCTCACTGATAAAGGATTCTGGAACTATAAACATCTGCTCCTCCATCTTCCTCCTGCTTATTTATGCCTACTAATGTAATTTCTTCAAAGATGTTATTTCTGGTATATTGGAGCTTCATAATACTAAGAAGGCGTATGGTCTGGAGAGTATTTTTTTTTTTTTTTTTTTTTACAGTTAACACCACCGCTCACGGGCAGAGCCCTAATCTAGGAGGGGGGTGTGCTCAATTGGTCAGGTATTGCTCCTATGCTCCTTTGAATTAGAGTTTTCTAGCTTCCACCTTGCCTTAGTAAACTCTTCATTTGTGACTATCATCTTCGACCTTTCACTTGTGCTGGAAAAATGCACTTATAAACCTGCTCTGAAAAAGTAGGGAATCTCTCTCAACCCTTAACTATCCTCCTATCGCTTTGGTCCCTCATATAGAAGTTCTGACCTCTGCAAAGTTTCAAACTAAAACAAAAAACTTTATTTAGTAAGTGCCTCTTAAGTATTGCAGTTGTCATATGGAAGAAATCTCAATTTTTGCAAGTCTTTACTGGACAAAATAATAATCACACCAGAGTGTAATTTGCTATGCATGCTTAACTATGTGCATAATTGGACTCAAGACTTTCAAAAAAAACTCAAGCACACATGTACACATTAGCCTCTTCATCTGGTGTCTCCGCTTTTTAAGTTATCTTCCATAAAATTACCAACCAGTGTTAAACAACCAAGAAAGCTTAATTTTAAAGCTGTAAAAAATAAACTCAATATTTTAACAAAAAGGTCTAATCAAATAAATTTATGGTGATGACTCTCAGAACCTTTCAATTAAAAGCACAGGTATGCTATGATAATTTTAAAGCATAAATATTTTTTATAAGTAGCATGCAATAAAACGGCCTAAATACCGCTAATAATGTTCCATGTAAACGAATATCCCTGAAATAATAATAATAATAATAATAATAATAATAATAATACTAATAATAATAATAATAATAATAATAATATAAATAATAATAATATACCAAAAATAACTAATACAAAAAATTAAGTAAAAATCATTTTAATAAGCAAACCAGTAACAATATTTACCCAAGCAAAGCTTGTTACAAAATTCTCTTGTCTGCCAACTCAGGATTTTTGATTTTGGTTCATTACCGATGTCTTTGCCACAATTTCCACAGACACGCTCAAAAAATAATCTTGGTTTTTCAACAACGTGATTATCATCAAAACATGAAATAGCTCTAGTCTTACATTTAGTGGAACAAAGGAAGGATATAACATTTAAAGACTTCTTTTTGAAAACCATTCTGTAGTCGCAAATCAGTCTCTAATATATATATATTATATATATATATATATATATATATATTATATATATAATTAAATTAGACTATTTATATATATAACTATATATAGGTTATATATATATATATATTATATCTATATATTCGTATATATATATAATGTTATATTAATAATTATATATATAAATTAATATTATATAGTATTATATATATATAATATATATCTATATATATATATAGTATATAAATATTATAAATATATATCTATAAATATATATATATAATATATATATATAATATATAGCTATATATATATATATATATTGCAAAAATTATTAACTTCACATTTTGGATATAAACAAATGTAGAAAATACCTTTTTACAATAATAACACGAATGTGGAACAATGAGGGAACACTTAAAATGTTCACAATGGTAGCCTCCCATTTGAGCCTTCTACAGTTTTCATTCATGAATACTTATATATACTAAACTATATATAATCTATATATAATATTATATTACTATATATATAAATATATAGTATATATTATATATAATATATATATATATATATATATATTATATAATATATATCAATATAATAGTATATATATATTTCGAAAGACGCTATTAATATTATAAGGTAGCAGTTGGAGTTTTATCTACCCGGGGGGCAAGAATTAAAAACTCGACTGCGAACACGTGTGGTGTAGCTGGTTTGATAGACTGCGCATTAAGAGTTAAAATTATCCTGATGGTCTCCCCCGTGTTACGTTCCTGCATAGGGGTAAGCACATTAAAAGGTAGTTATATATATATATATTCATAGATACCTAGCTATATATATATATATATATATATATATATATATATATTATATATATATATATATAGCATATATATATATATATATAATATTATATATTATTATATATATATATATATATATTATATATAGTTACTATATATATATATATATATAATATATATATATACATATATATATATATATATATATATATTTTAGTATAAAGAATTTTAAAATATAACAATTTTAACAAACTCTTAATAGATTTTAAACAATCCTATATAGAATGTCAAAATAGAATACAGTTAACATTTGTATATAATACTTACTACTTCCTTGTCTTTCTCTGAATCTAAAGTGATCTCATTTGATTTTTCTTGAACAACTGACTCTTGACAATTATTAGCATCTTCTGTTATTATGTCTGTTGTTGATTTTGCAGAATCTTCAGGACTAATAGGCTCAATAAGAGATGTTATGGATGAAATCTGTATATTTGCTAAAGCATCTCCTGATTCATCAATACTTAGACCAGTAATAGAATCTTCACCACCTACTACGTTAGATATTTTTAAATGCATAACTCCACACTCATCTGATTCAACAAAGTTATTATGCTGAACAATATCTCCTACTGCTACTCCTTCAAAATTAGAAACTACACCTGGCTGTTTTGAAATTTCAGATCCAGAGTTATCATTGGTCTGCTCAACGTCTTTACAAAGTGATGCAAAGCTCCGTAGCTTTATTTTCAATATTCCTGAGGAACCATTTTTTTCACTATCTGATACCCCATTTTCATTTACTTTTTTATTTTCTAGGGATGGTTCCTCTGATTTACTTCCCTCATTTGAATCAATTAGGCAATCATCACTACCTGCTTCACAATTTGTTTCTCCTACAGTATTAATTGTTTTATTAGGGTCATTATCAGCATTTGTTTCCTTATTTGAATCATTAATTTTGTCAGGTTCAATTTCTGATTCAGCATTTGACTCTTTTATAGGGTCAGAATTTTCTTTATTATCTGAAGTATTTTGAATGTCAGCTTCATTTGAATCAACAGTAGGTTCAGTTTCCATAGGGTCATCAGGATCAGCATCAGCATCAACTTCATTATCTTTTAAACTTTCAGCATCAATTCTCTCGGGTTCAGAATTTTCAAATTCTATGTCAACTCTCTTGGGTTCAGAATTTTCAAATTCCATCTGATTGCTCGAAGCTTCTTCAAGAAGTTGTTCAGAATCACCTTTTGCATTACTTTCATGCTCTGATGATATCCTATTGCATTCTTCATTGATACTAGATAATATACTTTCCGAAGAAACGTCATTGTCATCATTATTTAACTTAACTAAATTACATTTTAAAGAATCTTCATTAGAAATATTAGAGTTAGATGTGATTAAGTCAATATTTTCTTGGCTGGCCTGATCATCCATTCTGAAACAAAAATAATAATAAATATTTATAAAATGTAATGTGACAATAATTGTTTAAAAAGTGTATGAAAATGCATTTCAGTATTATGGAATCAAATTGTTAGAAGTCTGTTACACACCAATAGTGGTGTCAATTAAAAACAATCAATTCAATTTAATATCTGCACAATATAATATTAATGAAAAAAAAAAAAAAAGTCGATCAAAATGACTGCCTTTTGCCTTAAGTCTATTAAAACAGTCCTACTACAGCATGCACATCCTCAATTGGATAGTTCATCATTGCACCCATTGGAGCAAGCTTTTAAAGAACCAATATTTAGGTGTCTTCTTGAGTGAACCATATGCTTTAAAACCAGGGTTGGTGATTTTTTGATTTTTTGAGAAAAAATCAATTTTTGATTTTTTTGATTTTTCAAAATTAAATTGTAAACAAACTTTCTTTTTAAGTTCGATATAGTATTCATTTTTGATAAAGTGACTTATTCACAATCTTTGTACATTATAAATGGAATGAACAGTCCTTCAAAATCTTACAATGGAATCAATGAAACAGCAACACTAAAGAGTGTTCGGACATACTGAAAATTTGTTGGAAATTGAAATAAAAATATTAAAAACTTCATAATATATATAAAAATTATCAATATTGAGAATAGGATAAATTTAATGGTGAATAAAGGGTCGATTAATACTTAATAGTAACATCTGATATTATTTTGAAATATTGATAAAATGTTGCTAACAGTTTACAGTTTCATACAAACTGTTTTCTTTGTCTGAATAGTATTATGAAAATTTGAACAGATTCACAGAGTAGCTTGCTATAATCTATTACTTGTCTTAATTATGTATCTCGTATACAGGGTTTGCATCACTTAAAAAATAAAAAAAAATTTAAAAAAATATATATATACTAATATATATATAAATATTGTTCAAAAAATCAAAAAAATAAGCAAAATAATTTTTTGATGAAAAAATAAGGTGAAAAAATCAGTCGATTTATATCAATTGGTTTTTCAGTGCATCCCTGTTTAAAACTACGCAGAATACAAAGTACTGTATGAGACAGATTGATAGTTGGTGGCCATTGAGTGAGGGTCGAGGGGTGGTTCTCTTCCATTCCATTTTACTACTATGTGTGTATAATTTAGTTAACAAATTAGTGTTGTGTATCTATATTTTTTAGAAATTTATATATTTATTTTTCTGATAATTTCTGTAGTTAATTTATTTTAGTTGAATATTGGACTAGGTCAGTGTTTATTTGCCTAACACTAGGCTAGCATAGTTAGATTTACTGTATACTGTGTGTTTGCACTTTGCAGGTTTATTCAGATTATTTTATTAAATTAAATTCTGTTAAATTAAATCTATTTTAGTCTTTAACAATTGTTATATTAATTTTTGTGATAATCTAAATTAAGTTTCTCAGTCATAGGTTAAAGTTAGGCCTAATTTATAATAGCATTTGCCTAGGCTATGCTAGATTTAAGATTTTATCTCTTTATTTTAGGTTTCAGTGATATTTATTCAACTGTAACTGGTAAAATAATAGGTACATTTATTAACACAAGTTAGCAAAGTTAATAAAAATTTATAATTTGTATGTTCTGTGTGATAGTTGTGGGACTGTGAGGAGAACATGTGAATAATTGTCCTGTTTGCATTTTGAATGCAAAGAATGTGCAGTTAAGGGAGGAGATTGCAATAAGGCTAAGTGAAAACATGACTGAATTGAATGAAATGGTATTGAGTTGAGAAAGGAGGAAGGTGTTAGGAAAAAAGTTAGAGAGGATGTCAAGGCGAGGAGGGAGAGGGCTACAGGGATAGAGATGACTAACAAAACTCAAAAAGCTACCTTTTAGAGAGGAAAAAAAGCTACAGTTTGATGCGTATATATATATAGGTATAATTTTTTTTACTTAGATTAATGAATGTTGTAGAAAGTAGAAGAATACGGATATTATTTCTTGAAAGTCACACTCATGACTTTGTAATATCTGCTCTAGTATTAAATATGTCTTGCTCTGTGATGAGAGGCATAAGTTATGAGGGAAGTATGAGTAAGTTCCGAAGTTTTATAACTAAAGAGATAGGTATGAGACATTGCTATCGTGGATTCAATGATACAGATACCTAGGTAGGACCTTTCAACAATTATGGATAGAAGAAATAATGAGAGTATGTTATACACGAGTGCAAAGTGAGGGTGACTGCATGGAGTTAGGATAGGATTACGACTGATAAAAAGATTGAGTTATGACAAATGTCAAATTTAATATGTTATTTGGAGTGCATGTAGTACAAATGATATAGTGGTAAGGTCAGAATTATGAGCCGATTATAGGAGGTTGATTCGGAGATTATGAAAGCTAGTGAGAGAAGGTGACATGATTTCATTAGTGATTTTACCTAGGGAGTAGGATGAGCTCAGAATGGTGACTTTGAGGACTTAGTGTGTAACTCTGAACTAAGGAGGTTATAGAAATCTAGGGTATTAAGTAAAAATAATTTGTACAAAGATCGTTTAGGATATTGTGAGAGAATTTCTGGACAATACTCTATTTTATTAGCCAGAAGATGATTTCACTCGTGTCAGCGGTAGTTGGTCTTTCAGTCGCTCACAGTCTGGACTAGTTCTAAAATAAAGATCATAGGTATAAATCGTTTTTTTTTTTTATTTTGTTTTGAGATCTTGTGTAACAGGACCGCACGCAACCTACAAGGAACGCACATATCTTTGAAGTCTTATAAGAGAATTATTTACAAAAAACATAACAGGTGATATATATAAAAAATAATTTATTTTCAAAACTTTACCAACACACTATACATTTGTGAGTGAATGGGCTAAATCTTTGAATATGGAAATTATTAGTATTTGGTAACTGTAATGGTGGCAGAAAAAAATAGCTTAAAATAAAGTAAGCCTTGCTCAATCACCTTTGACAAATCATGACATTGTTGTCTAATAAAAAAAAAAATTGATACTGATTAGTATTTCTATCTCATGAAAGGAGAATCTAGACACTTAATTTGGCATTATCTAAATCATGGTTTAGTATGAATGACAATGTATAATGGAAACGTCGCACTTTCAGGAATATGAAAGGATGGATTACTCATAGTTTAATATATATATACATTTAGAAGGAGAATAGAAGGGTGGTGAAGTGGTACTTTATGTTAAAAAGCAAATATATAGTGTTAATAACTGAAATTAAACCTCAAATCAATTAGATGTTCGCATTCTGTGTGTGTGTTAGAGTTCTTTAGTGTATCTATACTTAATACTGTAAGTAATAAAAGTTCATTGAGTATATATTAGATATATACGATCTAACAGTAGTTCCAGTTTAGTTGTGTGAAAGAAATTGTGAGATGACTTGCATGACTACAATATAACTAGTGATTAAATGGTATATGCCATAATTTATTTATATTGGAGGGTAGTATTTAATTTTTCTCTGCCCTAATGTATCAGTGTAGTATACCTCTGATCTAATTTGGTGATACTATTAGTTTCTGTATTTAATAAATTGTATACTAAGGCACTTTTAGACCAGGTTGTCCTACTGAACCTCAAGACAGCACTGTGTTTAAGACATACTGGTTGATTTACCTTATACAATGAAATATGGTGTGATCTGAATTTAATTTTAGAAGTTGGTGAGAATTCAGTTAATTAGTGATATAAATTAATAGATTTATTTTAATAATTAGATTTATTAATGATATCATATATAGGCATGCGCCCAGTATTGGCAAGTTAATAAGGAAACAGACTTAGATTTCTGAAATCGGCTATTTAACCAAATTTTCGCAAGTACATGCTTCATATAATTTTAAAATATTGTTTTTTAACATGCGAAAACAAATGAATCTTATATTTTGAATGAATAATTTTTTAAGTCCTAGATAGCTAATATTCTAAAATATATGATATGTGTATTGACGCCGCTATTAAGGTGGCGAGAAGAACCTGTTTGGTGGAATAGATGGATAGGACAATAATCGATGAAAAGCATTAAAGGTTTTAAAAATTATTAATCATGGGCATTAAGTAGATGAGATTTAGAATTATATTTGTTCATAATATATATAATGCAATCTTAATACCTCACATTGTCCAATAAGTGATTTTTAAGAGAATCTCTAGATGTACACCTAGCGATCAAGGATATAGTAAGTAAGAACCTAAAGAAGTCTTTAAAGCTTTATCACTTTAAGAGTACACGCACATAGAGTACAATTTGGTCCCTATATTAAAGCAAGAACAATGATTGAGATGAATAACTTTAGAAAGAGAAGTTTTAGGTAAGCGAGGCTGGCTTAATTTTCAATGCATCTGCTTTTTGACCGTCTAATGTTTACTGAGGAATTAATGATTGGTAATAATTTAAAATTAAATATAGTTCGTGATAGAGTAATTTTACAATATAATATATTACAGAATTTGATGTGTAGGTTAACACAAGAAAATTAAAACTATCTGATAAATAGAAACAGTAAAGCTGCAAGGATCGCTCATGGTATAATATACAGCAGCAGAATTCGTGACTCAAGAGGGTAAGAGAATAACGAGAAATTGCAGACCATAGGCACTAATATTTGATATTTTTATTATGATTCTATAATCATTTGACCAAGGTACCAGATCTGAAAGCTACAGCATATGCTCGTGCCTATTTATAAGAAAGGTAGTGAATATGATTTGGGAAATTATATGATTTAGGAAATTATAAGCCAGTTAGCTTAACATCTCCTAGTGTTATGTTAAAAAAGTTTGTGTGAGAAAGCTCTAAGTTGTAAAAAAGTTTTGGAAAGTTACGCAAGGAAACACGGTATACGAAGATAGAAATCTTTGAAGATAACGAGATTCGATATAAGGTTGTGGTCGTTGAATTTACATATAACTCCTATGCATGTTGTTAGAACGAGTAAGTCGTTCTAGTGAGATCAAATAACATTTTAGATTACATAGGTAAAACATAAATATCTTTAGAGAGACTGAGAGCATTGACCAGCGGAGATTACGCATTGTATATATAATACATATTCAGAGTTTAGCAAAAAATCCAACTTGATAAGGTTCATAGTATTCATACAAGGACTGATGCAAAGTTATTGCAACATAAAGGTTGATTGGTATAGGTGGAGTTGTATTTTGTTGGATTAAAGTGGTTGTGAAATAGAAGAGTGTACTACTAATGGCCACTAGTCAATCAAGGAAGAGGGATAATATGATGGTAATGTCCCAAAGAGGTTTCGTGCTGTGGGTCGCTAATGCTCTTATATGTATACATAGACCAATGAATTATAGTTGGCCCAGGTGACTTCATATGTATAATAGTTTCTAGCAGATATTGAGCGACTAGATGAGTACGCAAACTGTGGCGAACAACTAACCTCAGTATAAAGAGTTAGTACATCGGATTGTAAAAAAAAAGTGATTCTTATGATATCTTTAAAAACTTCCTGGGTGGGCAGATTAGTGGCTAAAACTTGTTCGAAATTTTAGAAATAGCAAAAAATAGTGTAAGGCATTTTCACATAGGTTGCAGTTCAATAAAAAATTAATCTAAGTATACATAATTAAGATTGGCTCGAGCCTGTGGACCAAGAAAAGATTTAAGTGTGATTATAAGCAGTATTTGAAAGTAGCTAATCAGTGTTTGATAGCAAGCTATATAATAAATGGTTAATGTTTGTTAATACCAATAAAATAAAGAGATAGGGAAACTGGTACTAAGTAACTGTATAATAGCTATGTTTAGGCCATTATTAGAGTATTGTGCAGAAGAATATTGGGCCCCTTATTTAAGGAAAGACATAGATTGCTCGAGGAGAGTACAACATAGGCAGTCAACAAAGGAATGATACTCTGAGGTGTTACTTATAAGGGTAAGAGTCATATGAAGGGTGTGAAGGAGATTAGGGATTAGAAAGCGTTTTCTCGATAGAAGGCAATTTCTCAGGGGAGACATGATACAAGTCTTCCAAAATATTTACTATGCTATTGAGATTAATACTTAAATTTTTTCGAAGTACCGCAGATTTCTTGACGATTTCTTCTAATTAGTAGATACACTTCCATGTGAGCTAGACAAAAGATAAATATTAGCAATGGCTATGCCTACCGATTGATATAAAAAGTAACTCACGCATCTAAATTATAATGGTTATTAACTGTTTGAACATGTATGTCTCACTCAGGAGATGTTGTTGAGTGACTTACACATGATAGACTACATTTAAGCAGATTGTGTTATCTCGGACTACTGCTTAGCTTATTTATGGATGGTTTTTGGCCATCTACCTAGTATACTATCTCTTGACTAAGCCAACTTGGCAGGTTTTTAGTTACTAGTAGTTACGTAAGGTTTTAAACCATTGTTATGACTGACACGTGTAAAGCTACAGTTTTTTTTGCTTTTGGTAGGTCAGAAACTAAGTATATGATACATAGACTATATTGAAAGCCTTTCTTGAACAGCCTAGGGTTCTGAGTTGGGTTTTGCATGAGCATGAGTTGGGTGATTGGTTCTTGTAATGCTCACGCATATTGAGATATATCACATGTCTCACTACGCTATTCCATTATGGCTATCATTCTACCTATTGTATATATGGGCTGCACTGAATTATGCTATGTTATATTAATTTTACATAATTTGTTTTTCTCTATAGTCAGAACTTAATGATATATATATTTATTTTTTCTTTAATATATTAATATTTGACGTGGATTTAGGTGAATTTAACTTTAAATCTTGTACACTTTTTCCTTTATACACTTTTTCGTACACAAATCCCTTCATTTCCTTCATACCTTTTTCGAACACAAAACTACAACTGTTTTCGCACAGCGCTCCGCTCCTGGGTTTTCTCTGGTTAATTTTTACTTTCCCACAAAGGTCCAGAGTATTCTCTAGATCCGCTTCGTCTCTTTCATCATCCAATCACAATACCCGTTAAGTATCATTTAAAACTGTCTTGAATTGCACCCAGCTTTGATCTTAAGTGTATATGTATGAATTAAAATTCTGGTAGCTACATCTAGTTTTTATTATATTAACATTTTAGTTTCACTAATTTGGTAAAAAAAATTTGGCCAATATTTGATGAAGCCTAAGTTTATTAAATTTCATCAAATCATTACATCCTTGAAATTACTCGAAGGATATATATAAATTATATATCTATAGAAACACAAAACTCCATTCTTTATTTTGTATTAATTTCATGGTTAAAATCGGCACCCCCAATCTATGATAATAGTTCAAAGTTCACCTTTTTATGAGAACCCCAAAATTTAACTTTACTCAAAAAATATTCCAAGTTTGAAGTTCAAATTCATACAGTTTAATCAGAATTTATACTGATTCAACTGGTATATACTTATCATACTAGTAGCTAGTTACAGGCAAAATTATTTAATTAGCTACTTTCCAATGGGAATAAATTGTATGTTGTAAATGTGAGATTTTCATGTTTTGCTTTTGAGAATTGATTGTCAATTCTATTGGTATTCGCAACTTTTTTTGTTTAATATTTTTATCATTAATAAGTAATAATTATATTATGCAAGTTTTAGTCATTCCTAGAATTTATTTATAGTTAATAAATAGGCTGTAATTAAAGCTTTGTACTATCTAGTAACTACTTTCACTTGATTTTCCTGCCTTGGCGTTGGTATAAAAGTTTCCATTTGGCTTAGAGCCTTATTCCTTCTCATAGTTAATCGCTAGCAGGTTCTATCCTGAATGGTAATCATGTTCTTAAAGGAATAACTGTCCTTCCCCATTTGGCTTACTAGAGTCCGCTTATCCTCTCTCATATAGTTACTAAACGCTCAGCCCTGCGGTTCTACTCCATTTAGCTCTCCCATAATTTTGCCTTTGAAATCCCGATAGACCTCGTTTACAAGATCAAAGTTCTAAATTCTAAGAGATTTATTTGAGCAATGTCCAGTAAATAAATAATTAATTTTGATCACTTTCATTTTTCAAATGGTGCCTCCTTAGTAGGATGTGATGGTTTTATCTGTTATAGTGAGTGATTTATATATGTGGTAAAAGGCCCAGACCAATTATGTAGGATATATCTTTTCTGTCACCAAAATTTATTCCAGAGTAGTTCTTTAGTCTAATTTCCATTTTTTTTCCTGTTTCATCTTAGATAGAGGACTAGCCAATTCTATCTCAGTTTTAGATTAAAATTCTATGATCATGCTAACACTAACACATGATTTTTCTCGCTAATCTTGAACTTCTTGACATTGAGGACTTCTGTAAAGATATATTCATATGTTCAATCTTGTGTGCGAGTTACGAGTTGAATTCTTTGATTAGGCTTTGATAAGCCATTTTTTTATATCTGCTCCTACAAAATCTAGATTCTATTACTTCTGTTCCAAGATTTCTTGATTTTATGAGTAATAAATTAAAGTTTCTAGATTGGACTAAATGATGTTTCTATCTCTAGCATAGACTGTTTAGGAACAATGATAAAGGTCACATTTGCAGTGGTGACCTAGTTTTTGACTATCTTTTAATCTAATCTTTTTTTCTTATTAAATAAAAATAAAACCATTTCAAGCTTGTTTAATATTAAAAATTTGGAAGCAAACAACAAATCTTTTTGCTTACTCATTTTATTTTATTTTTTTTTAATATACTAAAAAAAAATATTTCCCTTGAAATTGCACATAAGATACTTTTGAGTTATGATTATATCTTAATATTGAAAATATATATTGAATTGTTAATTGAAATCGCTATTGAAATATATATGTAAATAATTTGCAAAAATTTTCATTTTGTGCAGTTTAACGAGAATTGTTCCTTTATTTTTGCAGATATGACATTGAAAATTGACATCATATATGGAGTATTTATATAAACCAAATTAAAGATTAGAGAAATACATATCATATTATAAAAATAATAGATGTTAAAAAATAGGCTAATCCAAGTGAAAAAACTCATGCTGTCAAAACACTCAACACGTAAATCTTAATTTTTGCAACATTTCATTTTGGTACATATTTATTCATAATAAGTTGAAATATTAAATTTATATAATTTGGATATTAATAAATCACTGACAATATTCTATTATAGAATAAATATTCTAGATTATAGATTATTTAAAATTTATATTTAAAGACTATTCTCATTTATTTTTTATTCACAAATTATTCTTTTTAAATTTTGCTCATACACAGAATGAAAAATATATAAGGCCAATTGTCAACATATACAGTATATATATTAGTGATGGGAAACTTAAAAAATTTTGACTATGACGATTAATTGAAAAAGTATATTTTAAAAATTTTTATTTCAATTAATTTAAAAAAACTCAAGTTTATAAATAGGGAAGTATTAAATTGTGACTTATATCAATGGGTCTTATATTTAATTTCTATGTGTAAATACCATTCACACAACTTCGTGCAGAGCATTAATGACCATGAAAGTTTCCTGTTATTCCATAACATCATTGCGCATATGTTTTCTATAAAAATTTCTATATAATATTCACATATACAGTAGATAGGAATAATAATGGCTATCAGTTAGTAATTCTAATCAAATACACTATAAAATATTTATTTAGAATTATAATATTTCTATTCTAACAAATATTTTTAATTTCCAATCTATATTAATAATATATCGAATCAAATAATTTATTAATATATATAATACCTTTCATGCAGTGCTATGTAGTGAAGGATCTAATAGACTTCCACACAAGGGTTCCATATATATATATTATATAATATCTATATATATATATTATTATTATATAAATAATATAATAACTAATAAATAAATTGAATAATTCATAATTATAAATAAAATAACTAAGGAAGTGGGTAAGAATTAGAGTGTGAGGAAGTTAATAGATGAACTTGAAAATTACGAAAATTCACAAAACGTTGCAGTTATTAAAATCAGTTGAATACTTCTCACTAATTGAAACTCAGACTCAAATCTGGAAGCAAATTGTGGAAGCGGTTTTAGGCAGTGAATAAAGTATGTGATGTGCTAAGTATGGAAGATAAAGAATCTTAACAGTGAGTGTTGGTATGAAGAGGTGATACAAAGTGGTTAAAAGTAAGAAGCGTGGTTGAATGTACTAATAAGAATAAGTGAGATGATGAGGTTTCATGATTCTTGGATTATATAAATAGGTAAGAAAAAAGGAATACTAAAATGGGTGCATACATAGAGAAAGAAAGAGGTAAATGAACAGTTTGTAAGGTGGATGTATGGGGACTTACACAAGAGAATTGAGAAGCTCTTCTGGAAGGAATTTTGAGCGAAAGGTACATATAGAAATGAGAAATAGGTGGAATAATTGTCTTAGAAAAATTGAATAGGAATGGTTCTATTCGTAACTGATGAAATGGATTGTGAGGGAAGTGTTTTGGATGGGAACACATCATTCGAAATTCTCAAACCATATGGCTAAGTAATGAAGAGGTATGATAGTGGAATGTGTGTTAGGGTTTGATGGATGCTAGAAGGAATAGGTATTATGGGGACGAGGTCATTAGTAGAAGCAGGTATGGTTAGTAGGTGAGAAAAGTTGAAAAATGGTAAATCCGTAGGTAGCGTCGGGCGGGGTGACTGGGCCCACCTTTTTTAGAGGGGTGATTCGGCTTCCACTCTAAATAAAAAAATAAAAAATTAAAAAACTCGCTCATTTAATAGCCACATCGAGTTTAATTAAACAAAGTTTAGTTTAGATAATCTTTTTTCAAAAGAGTTTTATTATATTTTTATAAAGATATATACATAATATAAAATATTAGGAGTATATATAAAAATGGCCGTTTTCTATGAATTGTGTATTGTAAATGTGAGTTTTTTTTTTTAACTTTGATTTATATAAATTAATGAATAAATTGTGGAATGGATTTAATTATTTTTTCAGTGAGTATAATAATTTCTTAATTTTCAGTGTATAGCTTTAAACTGGCAAAGTAAAATTTTTGTTCCAAAAACAGTAAATAGTAGGCCTAATAATCACACTAGGGGGCTAACTTGTCAATTTATCATATGCATATATAAAAATTGTAGATTGTGGTGTAAATCTGGCATGGGTTTTTCCAAATATTTTATACATTTATTTATAACGTTATTACGTATAATTAATTTTAATATATAATAGTTACTTTATATTAAGTAAAATTAAAAAAAATGAAATTTATAACTGTAAAATACGACTTCTATAAAGTGTCTATAATTTTTGATGAGCGGAATTATTAGAGAGGTGAATTCTAGGACCACAATCATACATTATTTTTATTCTTATTTTACTGTATTCATTATTGACACTTTTATTACTTATTACTAATTTTAAATATGATTAAAACAATTATTATATTTCAGAAAAAAATCTAAATATAATTAAAAAAATTGAATTTATTACGTTCAAAAGAGGAATTTAAAAAACCGATGGAGTCAAGTTTTCAGATTATTAAGCCCGATTTCAACCGCCTCCAGGTGAGGCTTATGAAACTCACCATTTTTAAAACTTTTAATAAATAATAATTTATTTAGACAGTAACATTATTATTTTTTTGATTTGCTTTATTTCTATATATTTATTGGCCCTAATTTTTAGGAAAAAAGAAATTATCAAAAAGTCCATTAGTTGGTGCGGTCTGGTTATATAGTTATTACTAAAGTGGTACCAAGTCACACCCGCTGCTGACACTAATAGATGAGAAAATTACTGGTGAAATGATCAAAGAACGGAGGCGATGATGGTGATTGGGATTTGGATTATTCTGGAAGTTGTGTAAAATGGTTGGAAGGGTATGTTCGAAGGGATTAGGGATGAGCGCAGTAATAGTACCTTTAATTAAGGGTAACTGTAGGATTATAGGGAATTCGTTTATTAAGTTTTCAGTTAGGTGTGTATATATTTGCTTGGTATTTTGGGTCGAAAGAGGTGGCGTCAAGTGACTGAGAGAATGGACTGATTAGATGAACGACATTGTGAGACTGAGGATGTTGTGTTAAGTGATGTGTGGATAATATTTACTCTGAATTGATCACTGTCACAAATGAAGATTATGTTAATCGATTTTGTATTATAAATGATTTGCGAACAGGCATATGAATATATAATATAAATGGATTAAAAATGAATTGAAAATAAGAGAAATATAATAATATATATAATAAATTATAAATTAAATGAAATAAAATAAAGCAATAATAATAATAAATAGTTAACTTAATAATTAAAAATAACATAATAATAATATAATAACAGAATAATAAATATATATATATGATATAAAAATAATAAATCAAAAATAATAATTATAATAATAAATAATAAGGAAAATTATATATTTAATATAAAATGCCATAAATAATATATATAATAAATAATAAATAATAATATAATAATAATGAATGAATAATAATAAAATAATAATAATAATAATAATATAGATAAATTAAAATATAAATAATTAATTAGTATATAGCATAGATAAATATAAGTAATATATATAATAATAATATATAAATAATAATATATAAATAAAATATATAATAATAACGTAATAATAAATAGATATATAATAATAAAAATGAATAATCAATAATTGAATAACTATTAATAATTAATCATAGAATAAAGATAATAATAATAATAATAATCAATCTAATATAAATAAAATTAATAATAATTAATAATGTAATAATAATCGGTTATAATTCAAAATATAATATATGAATAATCTTTATGAATGAATAATAAGAAATATAATATAATTATAATAAGCCACAATCACAAAAGTAACTAATAGAGCATAAGGACATACTAATAATCAAAATAATGAAATTAATCATAATAAAATACATTAATAGCAATAAGAATAACAAAATCAACTCCTAAAATCTCAATCCCTATAACACTATATTATTACATAATATAACTAATATACATAATATATAATAATAATAATAATAAACAACCCTGATAAAAATATAAATAATTTAGAAAATGTGCAATTTCAGGACAGGAAACTTTAATAAAAAATTTATAATAATAATATAAAATAATAATATTATAATATAATAATATAATAATTAATATTAGATAATATAAAATCATGATATATGATAATAATGAAAATTTAAGTAATAAGTAAATAAGAGAATAATAATAATTAACAAATCTAATAATACCAACAATAATTTATATTATGGCGAATAATATATATAATAATGAAACATAAATGGAGTAATAAATAATAAGTAAATACGTATAATAATATATGAATAATATAATAATACGACTAATTAAATAATGAGTTAAATGATTCTTATAGTTTTGATAATGAATAATAATTAATAAAATAATAATATAATAATAATAAATATTAATATAATAATAATAATAATAATAGATGAAATATAAAAATAAATAATAATAATTAATATATAATAATAATAATAATAGATAGAATAATAGAATAATAATAATAATCATAATCGATATATATATAATAATAATAATAATAAATAATAAAATAAAGGAATAATAATAATAATAATAATAATAATAATAACAATAATAATAATAATAATAATAATAATAAAATAATAAAAATAATAATAATAATAATAATAATAATAATAATAATAATAAATAAATAATAATAATAATAATAATAATAATAATAATAATAATTATAATATATTAAATGGAAGATTACTAACGTAATACTGGTAATGATGACGATTATTATGTTAAAAGAATAAAAATACATTTTTCAAGTTAAAATTTATTATTTTCTTTGACCTTCTCCATTCCAAGAAATTCTCTAGACGTTGTAATCACCTATATTAATATATAAGTATATAAGTATATTAATATATATATATATTATATATTATAATCATATAATATATTATATATATATATATATTATATATATATATATATATATATATATTATATATATATATACTATCTATATATATATAATATAAATGTATATATATATGACTATATTATATATACTTATATAGTATATATATATATATAGTATCATAGCAGGTTCTTCGGTAACCAAAGGATGCCGCCGTGCCATAAGGCACTGAGCGCGGCAACTGCTCTTCGACTTGAGAAATTTTTACAACGATATCTCTAACGTACTAACAGTATTTGAGATATTATTTGTTCTATCTTTCATGAGTATTTGAATGTGTATTAATATATCTGTAGTTGTGTATATATATATATATGTATATATCAGATTTTATCTATATAATAACAAATAATTATTATAATATATATAGTACTATATATATAACTGTCTCAAGTATTAAATATATACATATAATATGATAATTACATATATATATATATAAGATTATTATACACAATTTTCTGTCGAACCAATTTATTCGCAGTTATGAAATATGACGTTCAAACTCTTTGTTCCGTTAAAATAGCTCTGTAATAAAATACCGTTATATTTTATACTTATGTAATACCGTGATGATGTTGTCAACCTAGTTGATCGTAGCTTTAAAATAGAGTAAGTCTAGAACTAAAAAGTGAATTTGTTTCTTGCTCTGTGATAATTTTTTTTCGTCTTTTGTATACTTGCAACAAAAATTTTTATTCCTCTTTGAGATTGTTCCGATTTTTGTCATATATATAGAGCTTAAATTCCTGAAAATCGTGTATTATTGTTATTTTAAAACAATTTCATTCGCAGCAATGCTTTCTTGTATCAACTGATATGTATATTTGTAGAAGGATCCTATTATATGTAGTGTATACGCGTATGGATAGGGCAGCGGGTGATAGTGGTAGGTTCTGGATGAGGGGGAGTATAGAGTAAGAAATAGTAGGGTATTAGGTAGGTAGGGGGGATAGGGGAGGGGGTAGGTAGCGTGGTGTTAATGCATTTGGCGTGTGTATTAATGCACAGGGATCTGGTAAGAGTCAAGAGTTAAATGAGTTTAAGAGGGCATAAAATAGTAAGGGTTGTAGGGTAGGTAGTGGGGTATATACTAGGGATGCAGGAGAGGTTGGGTATTGATATAGTAGTAGTGGTATGGTAGGTAGTAGGGGTAGAAGGTAGGCGGTGAACATATGAGTATTCTAAGTTAAGTAGGTATTAAGTATGGGGCGATCTAGAGGTATTATGAGTAGGTAGGGGGTGCACAGCAATAAGGATCGTGTACGGATAGGGCTGTATACATAGAATAGCTAGGATACCTATAGGTAGTGAGAATAGATGGGGGTGAGGTGGTCAGCCAGGTGGACGCGTCTAAAAGAGCCCACGAATGGCCCATAGGTCTCAAGAACTCGAACGGGAGGGCTAGGGGCGGCGTGGGGTGGCGATGAGAAGGGGGAGGGGATAGCAGTTGCTGGAATGGGCTGGGGTGGCTAGATCTTAGTAGCGGAACAAATGTAAAAACGGAAAATAAACTAAATAAATTTAAACACTACAATGAGGCTAGCAGGGGAGAAGGAGGAATTAGCAGTTTTTGGGACACGGGATCCTGAGTAAAAATGGGTTTAGTTAAGGAAGGGGATGTAGGAAAAGGGAAAAGGAGGGACAGTAAGGTGAAGGAAAAAGGAGAGTTAGTGTGGTTGGCGAATGAATTATAGTACGATATGATAGAAAGCCTATTAATCGTGACTTTGTACTTTACTGCGTGTTAAAAAATAAATAAACTTTTCCTATTAATTTTTGTTATATGATCTACCAAACATAACAGAGGATATCTTATTGGAATCTCGCTTCGTACAAGGGTATAATTAAGTGCAGACAGAGAGTAGTAAAAAGAGCTATATCATGTCATGCCGAATGGCAGAGTGGAGATCGGGGGTCTCTCGGCTTTGGCCCACGGGGACATTGACACTACAGACGGGTAATGGGGACTAGATTACCGTCTCTGATCCGTCTCGGGTATTTGGGTGTCCGCTGCGCGGGCAGGAGATTGGTTTGTTGCCACAGTCAGCAACAGCGGTAGGCAAGCTCTAAATGGCCCTATAATCGCGGGTATAAGGAAAGACTAAGAACTCCAGTTTAAACTTTCCACTTTAAAAAACTCAGCCCACTGCTATGTGTTCAAGCCATGGAAGCCACGCTTTTTCGGGCTTTTCAGGAGTCCTCGGTAGCGCCGGCCCATAAACATTAGGTCTATCACCTGTTGGCGCGTCGCATAAGTATGTATTAAGAATTACCACATTCAAATACAATACAGTAATAGTATATTGAATTTATTAGTTCTTTCAGATGGTGGTAAATGAAAGCGATAGGTTGACGCGATGCTCCCCCCCCATTATAGAAAAAACAATCTTAGCCAATTTGTTTATACTATTTTCCTTTTTTTTTTACATTTTCCTAACGTACAAATTTTACCACTTATAAGGATCCAAAATGGTATTCCTCTTTCACTTAGCTATTGTAGGTATTTTTCAGGAGATTGTATACAAATGGCAACACTGGTTGTGGTATGTTATCTTATTTTTTTGTTGTGAGCTAATTGTTTTTCCACATTATTCTGAGGCCTGATTTAGTATCATTTAAGAACTGGAAAAATATTTGTAGAAATAGTTTTTTCTTTTTAGAAAGTAATTTTTAATAATATACCACAAAAAAAATAGCTTAAAATTTGCAATTAAAGGGAGGTCTTTGTGTGGCATTTCAAAAATGGATACTCTACACATAGGAACAGTAAGACTGTAAGCATTATTTTGGTCAATAGATCTGTTATATTACTATGGTGCGAGTTAAGAATGATTATATAAGACGATTATTTGCTAAAACGTTACTGTGTGGGAGTTAAGAGAGAAAGATAATATTACTCCGCCACTGTATTGGAGGGATTCTATG